>CABFVX010000102.1:0-13648 GCA_902151425.1 Timema shepardi | reverse complement strand
GAATGCAAAAAAAAAAAAACAAGGCTTCCAACTGTGATTTTCTACGTTTCTCTGGCTCCATTGTAGCGGAAATAAAAATTTGTCAAAAGTTTCAGAAATGTCAATAAAACGTGAATAATCAACTTTGTGTTAATGACTTTTTTAAAAAAAATTACACCAGTAATAACCGACTTTATCGAAGAAGGCAATTAATCTTTTTTTCACTCTTCTTGCTTGGAGCTATAGATATATAAATTTTAGCTTTTAGATTTTGAGTTAATTTTCACGGCGAGCATTACATTACAGATGCTTGGCTCAAGTCAGTCACCGGATTTAGGTACTCAGTAAAGGTAAACGCATAAAATTATATACGCCTGATGTAAATGTGTCAAATAAATGGATTGGGATTGGCGAAAAAACTGATGGTTTGGTAGAACACGTGTGCTCGTATCTACTAACTAATGGCATTTTAATAACTCTAATGAGGTAGGAATAAATAATTATGATAAAATGAACGCTCATTTTTGTGGAAAAATAAAAAGAAAACATTTAGGAAAAACCCATTCTAAACTTACCCAGTTGGGATTCAAGCCCAGCCTACCCCGTTACCATAAAAAAAAGATCATATGTAAATAATTTAGAGGTTGGAAATTCGATTCCTCAATTCCTCTATACCTATCGATTGTTAACAGTATCTAGAGGATTGAGAATCGAGAAAATTCATCGATTCCTAAAGATACGTACAAATGATCGTGAATGCTAAGATATTAATGAATATCAAATATTAAAGAACGTTTGTAACACATTATTTCGTTGATTGTTACGTATACTTATATAGTTAAACTTATAAAAGCATCGATTATATTTGAAAACCTAATAAATTATGTTTTGCTTCAATATGTAAACATATTTACCGTGTTAGCATAATGTATTAAAGAAAAAACACAGATAAAACTCTATATTAACATATACCAACCCTGTGTTAAGAAATATATTACGATTACTTTGCAAATTTACCGTGACAAAATTAAATAGAAATTTCAATTTCAATTTATTTTATGATAGTTCTGGCCAACAGTCGTAAGACCAATAACAGGCCAGCACTGAAAAGTACACAAGTACCTTACAAATACATATATTTACACGAGAAAATAAGATAAACAATAATAGCCAAATAATTGTATATTCTGTTGAATAGTTACGAAAAAAATATTAATTAATATTGATAAAAATTAAAAATAGCAATAATAACACATAACTAAAGAGTGGTTAAAAGCAGTAACAAATATGCAAAAAATAAATCATATTATTGTCAATTGAAATATTATAGGCAGAACCTCTAAATGATAAATTATTGATATGGAATTTCCTTAAATAACTTTCTGAGCTTAGCTTTTCTTTTACTATAGAAGTCAAATTCAACAAATCTAGAATTCGCGCTAAGGGCTCACCTATAAGAGCTATCAAGAAAAATTAATTTTGGATTACGAGAGTTGGTAACTGTATATCACATGACTTGTAATAATACATATAAATATGTTTACTAACTTTTCTAGCTATCAGATACTATTCCTTTGAAGATTGGAATGTATATAATATTCTTAGACCAACGCCTCAACCTCTCACTTATAGAGCGAGACAATATGAATATTATCTACAAACAAAAAACAACAGATTAGACAATTATTATTGATCATAGACCAAGCGAGAATCAATTTATCTGACATTGCCATGATCACAGTGTCATTGACTCTCGGTCACAGAAGCAACACACTCCATTCTAATGACATAACACTCCTTGAAAAACAATAGAACGTGTATGAGCGTGCGTCATAATTCTTCACTTAGTAAGGCAAAGCTCAATCCTCGATCCAATGAATCATGACAAATTATATTTTCTCAATATTAGTTCCTCTATATTGTTACTAGAAAAATTCAGGTATAATTTCTACACATACTAATGTGGGTGCACACCCCTTAAACTACCCTCCTCAGTCCTAATATATAACTTAAATCTATAATGGTGGGATGTAGGCAATTCAAACTAAAGGCAGAGTTTTTGCAGTTTTTATAACAAAATAATTTGTTGACCAAAATAAATACAATTTCACTTCAGTAGTCATATATAATTTATTTGCTTTGACATGTTGATACCAACAGTTGTTGAATATCTGTCATGAGCATAGCAGCACTAGATGATAAACTTTTTAAATGAAGAGAAAATGTTGTCATTAAATTCTAGGATATTCTTTACAAATATTCAACTACTATTAATATCAAAATGTCAAGAAAATTTAAATTTATGTTTCTACTGGAACAATATTTGATTTATTTTGACCAATATAAGTTTAAATATAAAAACTGCAAAAAAAAGTTAACTTTTCTCGCGTTTCCTGCATCCTAACCTTGTTGCAGAGATTATTAAACTTCTTAGAACCCCACCCAAATTTTTGGAATTAAACATTTCGTGACTCACCTAGCTTTAATAAACTAAGGGGATTTTTTTTAATCAACCTAATTCCTACTACTCAATTTTTTTAATCAGTATGTTATGTGCCTAATTTTTTTTTTAATTTCTCGCATTTATTTTATAATTTTCTAATTCAAATAGTTTCAATATTTTCTCATTTCAAAAATGTTCTGTGACCCACAGTTTGTGAACCATTGGTTTTTTTTTAACTTGTGGTCTATGTCTTACTAGCCACCCAAGAAATTCGATTCAAAACATTTTCGATTTAAAATATTCGATTAAGATTCAATTCGATCTGATTTGCAAAAAAGATTCGTATTCGATCAAAAATTTAAAATCATGAATTCAAATCGGTTATGCTTATGCCGCTATATTATTGGAATAGTAAGGCTTACTTTTTGAAATCTCTTTGTTGAAGAAACGAGAGATTTTTTTTTTTCAGGAAAGAAAAATGAAAGAAATGGGAGAATAGAGAAAGGGGGGGGAGGGGGGAACGAAAAATAAGTACAAAGTGACAAAAGTTTAAATTGGTTAAACGTTTGTATCTCCCTTTCACATGAAGTTACCACCCACTGCACTCTCACATACACACACACACACACACACACACATACACACACAAACACATACTTATTTTACTTTTAAACTTAGAAAATAGAACGACATTGCAATTCACTCTTTTGTTGTCAGTGTAACTTTTATATATAACTGTAAATAAAAATAATGTTATATACTATATGTCAAGAGGTGATAAGGTGCTTATTGCAGAAAAACACGAGGTGGAAATTATATTCCAATTAACTAATGATTGTTCACGGTTGATTGTCGAGTTATTTATTTACTGAGTTTAATATTAATTTCGTATCTCTAATTTAAACACGAATCCTTGAATTATTATTTTAAAAAAATAAAAAATTTAGTTAAAGTACAAGTATTGAAAGTTTAATTTCTTTAAACTTTTAAAGATTTTGTGTCAATGGAAGTTACTATTTTGTTTATTTTTCAAATAATTATATATAATTTATAAACTTTATAAGGAACCAAGAGGACACGTTTCCTTAGTATATTTGTCATATTCACAAAGCAGACGAGTACACTATTTTTTAGTAAATATATGATTTTAATTAAATGTTGTCGTTTTACTTTCCCTGTTACCTTAGTTTAATTTCTTTTATCAATTGATATGTCTAAGATTGCGATTTCAAGTCAAGGCTTCGTATAATTATTTAGATGTGTTATTTTTTTTAAAAAAATTTAATATCGAATTTTTCGAACACACTTGGATTAGGGAATCAAATTTTAATTACTGCCACGTTATATTATTTTTTATTTCTTAAAGTATTAATACCTCAAAAAGTTTACTTGCTAATGTAAAGCTCTACAAGCAAGAATATTAAGAATTCTAGAACTAAACTTTATGTTTCAATATTAATAACTGAAATGATGACTAAGTATAAATCTTAGAAGAAGAATATTAATAGTATGGATTTCTTTCCCTAAGTCATTTTAGCTCTAATAGAAAAAAAACAAGTCAAAAATATCATTCAAACGTGATTAATGAAAATCAAATTGATGGTTTATAGACTTGCTTGAACATAAACCAAATAGTTCATAAATTGAAATTATAAACTGTTAAATAAAGAAAACAATAAATTAGGGCATAACTTAGCCTAGCCAATGAGAGATTTAATAGGTTAGATCTTCTACTTTGAAGAATGAGTACAATATGTATTTAATATATTGATTTACTTAACACTTCCTAAAGGATGTAATGTCAGAATCGCTTGACTTACATACTAAACTATTTCATCACACATATTCCCTAAGTATTAGATCGTACAGCGGCATATCTAGTACATAAATTCCAATAATTTTTTTTTCAATTTTTTTCTTACAGGGTGACCATAGAATCTCAAAGAAAAATAATTCTCTAATTTTTCTTGATCCAAAAATATTAATTTCCTTTACTACAGACCATATAAAAACTGATTAGGATCTTAAAAATTCGAAATTGTCTCTTTAATATATTTAAAAAAAAATTTAATTCAAATATGATTAAACAAAAACTTGATTAGAAACACTATTAGAAAAAGATGCAATAAGACCATTTTTCTTCCTTAGACATCCAAGAATATGATTTTCCCCGAGCGTTCACAAAATTAAACTGATTTTTCCTGGTTTTCCTTAGAGTCAAAAATTTCCAAATATATCAAAGCTCTCCATATTTTTTCACGAATTTGTCTTCTCTTACCCCCATCCAACTAACTATTTAGGGTAAGCTCGTAGAGTATTCTACACAAAAGTGATTAGGACGAGGAAATAATAATTTATATAAAATTTACCCGAATTTGTGGGGAAGGAGTGTGGGGAATTATTTAGGAAAATAAAGCCTTAAT
The DNA here is from genome assembly GCA_902151425.1 of Timema shepardi. NCBI lineage: Eukaryota > Metazoa > Arthropoda > Insecta > Phasmatodea > Timematidae > Timema > Timema shepardi. Next base: position 8,803 of record CABFVX010000102.1, on the reverse strand, counting down.
GACCTTAATGTGTCGATGGGCCTCTAAACCCTAATAATACTACTACTACTACTGCTAATAATAATAATAATAATAATAATAATAATAATAATATTTAGGAAAACCTTTAGCCCATTCAACCAAGATTCGAACGTAAGATCTCCCCATCATAGCCAATCCCGTCAATTGACATAGGAGTGCCTTAAACGGCGAAGCCACCATTACTGATGCCACAGAAATAAAGTACATCACTTTAATAAGTAGCCTGGAAATGAACTTCGGTCCTTAAACTTGTATAGTTGGTCGTCTGTGGCTTAATTATGGTTGTTTTTTTCCCCCTTCGCATTTTATTTTATTTAAGAAATTCTGCTTCTTATACGAATTATTTTATATATCAAGTTGTAAAAGTATCAATAATAATAATAGTAATAACAATGATAAGTTCTTTGAATTACAAACAGATCAAATAAAATATTTTATAAACATAAAAGGCCTATATATTGATGGTTTAGCTGGATTATAATTACAAATTAAAGTCCGCAAGCATTCGTCAAAATAAACACTTTACGCATGAACGCAAACTTCTGAGGACCCGTCCAAATAACTTTTCCGGAGACCTCCCTGAAGTAGTTAAGGACACCGCCGCGCACAGCACTGCTGTAACTGAAATTCCCCCCTCCCCTTCCCTTCCCAGGATTCTCTAGGTGGGTCACGTGGCCCTCGCAGCACACGCACGACCGGGCAAACTGGGGCGTGGGTGGAAGAGAGAGGTGTGCGAAGGGAGGGAAAACTCAACTTTACCCTTCTTTTTTCTTTTTTCATCCCCTTTTCTCCCAGTTCCGCCAGCTACCCTTCTCGCGCGCGCTCCACGCCTACCAACTTGCACCTACTTAACTTTCAATCAAATTACTTGGAATGGCAAATACGTTCAGGATAGACAGAGGCGTGAATAAGGATGCTGAAGCTGATACGTAATTTATACGCCCGGCGAATTTCTTTATTTTACTCCCCTATTTCTTTCCTTCTGTTTAAGGGCTTTGCAGCTGCATACTCTGCTAAAGCTCGCAAAATAATATCAAATACATTAATATCAGATATTTATTTCTCTTCTTCAGTTAACTAGACCCATGTGTTATCAACTTTATTACCATGAATTACATCTCTTTACACGTTTGGAATATCCACATATTGAACCAAATGGCACGTTTAAAGTTAAAATTGAGAGGAAATGTATTTGAATTTGCTTAGATGGAGATGGGAAAACCGTCAGTATACCCAGCCGGGATCTAAATCAATCTACCATTCATCGGAAGTGCACTCTACTGAGAGCGGGATGCATTAGACCATGCGAACACTCAAGTGGGTTACAGAAATAATATTATTATTATTATTGGCACCGCGTCTTACTACCCGTTCGGGTTATACGCACTTACGCTAATGTGCAATGGTAGGGTGATTGTGAGATGAAATGGAGGACCTTAGGACCTACAGTTTAACGTGGAATCCGAACCACGGTGGAGACCTGGCATTCGTCACATTCACAAGATGTCTTGTCAGAGGTGAAGGAAGGGTTCGGTAATCAGACAGAAATAATAATAGCACTAATAATTTCTTGAGTGCATTTTTAAAAAAATCATTGTCTGTTAGATAATGCTTATTTTATTTTATGTGCATTGTCACCTCTACTGAACAAAATGATTTGCCAAATATGATCATCGATGTAGCTTTAAATAAAAGAAAAGATTTGTTCGCGTTAGTAAAACAAACTTAACTTATATCAAACATAGTTACTATACGTATATTGCGCTCCTTTAAACATGTTTTTTATCCAACGAGGTGACCTGGTGGTCTAGGGGTAAGGTGTCAGACTTCTGTGCTAGGGGTCCGGGGCTCAATCCTCGGTCCCGGCAGTGATTTATCTGATTACCAAACCCTTCCTTCACCTCTGACAAGACAACTTGTGAATGTGGGGAATGCCAAGCCTCCGCCGTGGTTCGGATTCCACGTTAAACTGTAGGTCCTCCATTTCATCTCACAATCACTCTACCATTACACAATAGCGCAAGTGCGTATAACCCGAACGGGTAGTAAGACGCGGAGCTAATAATTTATCCAGTGAGCTTTGAGCTAACACGTTCAAAGCTAGGGAAAAAAAAAGTAACTACAAGTAGATAGATGATGTACGTCGACAAACGTTACTATCAGAATTTTTTTCAAATAGCATTTCATCATGTTGTAGTGGTGGCGTAGCGATTCCTTCCCATCCCTTGCTATCATGGTGCAGTTGTCTAGCGCGACTCTAGCGGCTGGTTTAGAAACTACACTCAAACGCTGCGCCGGACAACTGCGGCGTGTAATGAATAGCACGTCTACAACCAAACATATTCGCTTGTCGGACTCGCAACTACGCAATAACTTAATTTTGTCTGTCTACAATATTATTATTAGCACCGCGTCTTATTACCCGTTCAGGTTATACGCACTTACGCTAATGTGTAATGGTAGGGTGATTGTGAGATGAAATGAAGGACCTACAGTTTAACGTGGGATCCGAACCACGGTAGAGGCCTGGCATTCCCCACATTCACAATATGTCTTGTCAGAGGTGAAGGAAGGGTTTGGTAATCAGATAAATCTGTGCCGGGACCGAGGATCGAACCCCGGCCGCCAGCACAGAAGTCTGACACCTTACCCCTAGACCGCCAGGTCAGCCTGTCTACAATAGTTTACGCAAACAGGATCGTGTGTCGGAACTGACGGATCTCTTTGTCAGGGGGAGGTGAACACTGCCCATCTGTTGCGTTTATGTAGTTGCGTTGGCTTGCATTCAGCCAATAAAATAACAAATATGGATGGACTACTAAAATCAAATAATATCAAGTTATTAGGCCTATGACAATAGCTATTTGAAATGCTTATTATAGAATACAGGATATTCAATTAAAATCATATATGTTTAAGTATTTAAATATTTTTTAAATATTTATTACTTATTTGAAAACATTAGTATGAATTTGACTTTTATAATCATGTTTACTGTTTGTTCCTATTGGTTGAAATCACGCCTTACGCCTTTTCATTGTAGACAGTCAATTTTCTATTTAAGAGAAGCATAATTACTAGTGCGTTTGTGATTGCTTTGTTGCGAGTCCAACAAGTGGGTATGTTTGTTGTAGACGGGCCATTAGCAAGGAGTGGGGATGGATCGCCACGGCACTAATACAAAGTAGACAGGACCACAAACTCTTACTCAACAAAAATAATTTATTTAGAGAAATTTTTCGTTTTAATTAATGTTTTCCTTTATTGAAATCACCAACCATTTTAATAGCAACAAAGAGGTTTGTCCTTGTATTTAATGAGATTTGTAAATATTTAAAAAAACTATTATTTTGCACTAGCGCTTATAACAAGTATAAAATCTTTTTATTAAACAAGTATTATCGAATTACATTAGTGAGCATCTTAATACAATAGTATGCTAGTTCTCAGTGATGTAGTCTCTTAGATAGTTGTTCAAGATCCTAGCCAGGGTTGAGAGATTTTCGTTAAGAGTTAATAATTATTACGGTGTCAAAATGTATTGCTTTTCAAAAGCTATTTTCATTTTACTAGAGTGTGTATACTACGTTGATATATCCACATCACATCTGAGTTCATGTCCGGTCTAATTTAAATATAATATAACTTTAAACCAAAAAGCTACAGTAGCCTCATGACTTCTTTGGTTCTGACTGACAGCTCACAGCTGACTTCTGACAGTCAACATTTAGGTGTATATCTAAATTTTGACCGTCAGAAGTGACAGCTGCTAAACACATGTTTTTGCAGATCATATGGTTAGGCGTAGGGATACATAATTTGGCCTGGTAGCTTTTCAAAGCTTTTAGCTGTCAGTCAGCACCAAAGAAGCCATGGAGCTACTGTAAGTACCCCACAAGCCTATGATGGATATGTATGGGCAGGAGTTAAAGTTAGTGTTTCAGCATTGTTTATAGACACCTTTTTTTGGGGGTGAGGGGGGGCCTAAAATAAATCAAATATTCCTCTAGTAGAAACAAAGAATTTAATTTTCTTCAAATGGTGACCTAATCAGTATTGTTAAATATCTGTCATGAGCATAGCGGCGTTAGATGAGAAACTTTTTAAATGAAGAGAAAAAGTTGTCATTAAATTCCATGACACCCTTTAGAGATAATAAACAATGGTTGATATCACTGTGTGAAGAAAATTAAACTTGATTGTTTAAACTGGAGCAATAATTGATTTCTTTTGTTAAAAAAATATTTTCCATAAAAAAAACTGCAAAAATACTTACCTTAACTTGGGCTCCCTTCATATCCACCTTAATTAATAAATCCTTATTTATATTAAATAGGTTCTAACCAAAACACTCCCAAAGTTACAAAAAGCCTTGTGCCTCACAAACCAAAATAAACCAACCCACGTAACCTATGCGCAGGCAACGGGCTGAACCCTTAGGGAGCTACCTTGTAGCCCTATCCGTGCGAGATTGGTACAGGATCTCGTCCAAGGTCATGAATAATTGATATGCAAAATGTCTCGGATGGTACTAGCAATCCTCGTCTCGAGGGAGTTCAGTAAACATCTTTGTTCAGGCAACCGAGGAAACGTAATGAGATGAGGCGATTACATCGTTCAACGAGCGAACACAGGAGATTGGTAAGCGCGCTCTCTGCGCCTGCGCAAACCCTGCCAATCCTAGATAAGTAGGCCTTATAGCATAAACCTCTGCGAACTGACATGATAATACTAGTTACCTCTAGGTAGTATAGTTAAGGCTACAGTTACGTACACTGCCTCGTTTACAAAGTAGATATTTACCCACTAATCAATGACCTTAAATTAATCTCAAAAGCAAATTTATTTTGATGGATTAAGTAGCAAAGCTTTTATATTTATTAATAATAATTCCAGAGGATATATATATTATATTCTGTAAATTGGAAAATGACACCTGGACACGGGAATTGAACCGATAGCTCATATGTAGCCGACTATTTCCTCACGTCCATCACAGACTCTGTTTTAAAACATGAGTGAAGAAAGACCTTGGGCACAGAACACTTCCTATAAATCTCAGTGTTTAGAGCGTTTTCGTACTAAGCTAAAGGTACCGGGTTCGATTCCCGTATCAAGGTGTCAATTTTCAATTAAAATAACAATTTTCTTTTATCAAACCTCACATATATAATAAATTAATAGTGAGCATTGCTAAGTTAAAACCAAAAGTTAGATTTTTTAGGTTACGATGAAAGGGAACGAGTGTTAAAGATAGTCTATTTGCATTTTTAATTAAAAATATATCGGCTATATTTAGAAGAACAATAAATAAAATAGTAGATGAGTTTAGTTGGAGTCTACATTTTGTCATGGTTGTGCTTGAATTTGACAGGTCTCGTGGTTTAGTTGTCAGAGTCCTTGACAGCTGAACTTGAAGAACAGGATTCTGGGCTGGTACCGAAAGAGGAACTGTTCTTATGGTCACCAGGGTTTGGTTGATTAGGCTTAAGTTAAGTTTGAGATCTTCATTGAATTTACTCCGTCATATTCAATACAATCATTTCCTCACCCCGCGGTGACCTGGTGGTCTAGGGGTAAGGTGTCAGACTTCTATACTGGCGGCCGGGGTTCTATCCTCGGTCCCGGAAAAGATTTATCTGATTACCAAACCCTTCCTTCACCTCTGACAAGACATCTTGTGAATGTGGGGAATGCCAGTCCTCCATTTAATCTCACAATCACACTACCATTACACATTAGCGTAAGTGCGTATAACCCGAACGGGTAGTAAGACGCGGTGCTAATCAGTATAATAATAATATAGTAAAACTGTTTTTGAGGCAAAATAAATAGGATTGTGCTTCAGGAGATAAGTTTAGTTTAATTTATTACACATGGTGTCTTCAACAGTTAACTAATATTTATAAAGAATTAACATTTGAACATCTACTCATTAAAACTCGCTTCGGTGGCTGCATGGTCTAAGGCTCTACTCTTTCATTAGACTAGATTGCCAATTACAGGGAGATCTAGGTTCATGTTTCAGTAGGGTGTATTGAAGAGGTTTTTTTTCAAAATATGTTTCCCATTATCTTCTATGCACATTCTGGTACACTTCTTTTAAATACAATCCTCCTCCATTAACCCATCAGTGAAATTAGTACAAAAGCACACAGCCCTAATGAGTAGTAAGACGCAGTGTTAAATAAAATAACTTCCAAAATAAAGAGTAAGGTTATCAAATTGCAGGATAGTAATAATAATAATAATAATATCCTGTCAGGACTACATCAATCATTAACTCATTTCGAGGAAATGATTAGTCGGTATTAATGTCCTGTTGCACGGGGGACGCCCGAATGTACTAATCGTTCATCCTTTCCGTGAAGGCTCTTTCTATGTCCCGTTGGGGTGAGGAAATTATTATTACTCTTATTAGCACCACGTCTTACTACCCGTTCGGGTTATTACGCACTTACGCTAATGTGTAATGGTAGTGTGATTGTGAGATGAAATGGAGGACCTACAGTTTAACGTGGGATCCGAACCACGGTGTAGGCCTGGCATTCCCCACATCCACAAGATGTCTTGTCAGAGGTGAAGGAAGGGGTTTTTAATCAGAAAAATCTGTGCCGGGACCGAGGATTGAACCCCGGCCGCCAGCTCAGAAGTCCGACACCTTACCCCTAGATTGCCAGGTCACCAGTTTTACTCTAAATACTGCAAAAACACTGGCCCTAGCTCGTGGTCCCATCCATTCCACCTTGATGTTACATTATCTAGATATACTCCGCAGTTAAATGATGTCATGTTTAACAGGTTGATGGTGTTGAGTATTAAGGAATTGGCAAACGCACTCGACGAGTATTTAAAAACAAGCAGTCTTAGTCCCCTATCAAGATTCGATTCAAGATACGTCAAAGACTGTTAACTATAAACTACCCGCCTTGGTGGCGTAGTCGTCTAACGCGCTAGTTTCGTGTTGAGCTAGAATGCTGAGGACGGGGAGATTGAGGTTCGAATCTCGGTCGGGTGAACGGGGTGTGGTGTTTCCTAAATAGTTTTCCACTCTCCCTCCACGCAAATGTGGGTTCACTTCCTCTAATTCAACCTTCCCAATTCCTAACCCATTAGCGTAATTAGTAATTAAAGCGTATAACCCGAATGGGTAGTAAGATGCGGTGCTGAATAATAATAGTAAAAAATATATAAACTCAAGGCTAAGCATTCAAAAATCTTGGCCGTGCCTTAGTTATGAAAAAGTAGGGCCTGATTATATCCAAAGATGATGACGTTAAACCTTGAACTGTTCTAATAATTTCGATATGCAATCCTCGGTCCCGGCACAGATTTATCTGATTACCAAACCCTTCCTTCACCTCTGACAAGACATCTTGTGAATGTGGGGAATGCCAGGCCTCCACCGTGGTTCGGATTCCACGTTAAACTGTAGGGCCTTCATTTCATCTCACAATCACCCCACCATTACACATTAGCGTAAGTGCGTATAACCCGAATGGGTAGTAAGACGCGGTGTTAATAATAATAATAATAATAATAAAAATTTTATATGTAGCTATATATACAATAAAACTATAAATTTATCTGCAGTTTGATTCAATATCTTTCCAGTAGCCTCAAAAAGTGCTCATCGGATAGAGATGGGGTTTCTTCTGTTGTACGCCTTATATTTAAGAGTAAAGGGCAATTTATATTACATAACGCTATTTCATCAGCAAGCGAAAAAATGACGAAAAAAACCGGGCGTACGCAGTAAACATCTAACGCGGCTGGTGTTGCAGGTGCATAAGATGGCACGCTCATGAGCTGGTTTGTAAAAGGGGGAGGAGAGGGGGCGAGTCAATGTTTCTTCGTGAATATCAGTACAAACCAAAAACATTGCTCTCGACTAGGTTTCATTCTTTCCTAGAATACGAAGGGGTTGACTGTGTTGATGTTTCGTTTAATGCAAGCTGAGTCGCAAGAAGATGCTAGTACAGTAGCCCCATGTCTTCTTTGGTGCTGACTGGCAGCTCACAGCTGACTTCTGACAGTCAACATTCAGATATATATATATACCTAAAATTTGACTGTCAGAAGTGACAACTGCTAAACACATGTTTTTGAAGATCATTTGGTTCGGCGTACTGATACATAATTTGGTCTGGTAACTTTTCAAAGGTTTTAGCTGTCAGCTGTGAGCTGTCATTCAGCACCAAAGAAGCCCTGGGGCTACTATAGTCCGTAAGACCAGAGTGTAGGCTACACTCTATTTTATTATAAATACTACTCTTTTTTTTTTGCATCATTTTTAGATAGTTTCTGAGAGAGGGTTTGGAGAGAGGGGGAAGGGGGCTATGTTCCAATTTAAAATGTCGGCATTATGTCTAACAGCTTCTCACTGTAGCTTATAATCTCAGCTTAGAGACAAGCCTGAATATCGGTGCTTTTAGTTGCAGAATCATTTATCTATTCAACGCTCGTAATGGATTTCTAATTGTTTTTTTATACCATGTATGTGATTGCTAATCATGATTGTGTCTCAACGTAATGAATGATGGGGAACATATTACTGATGAGATGTACTTAAAAAAATAAGAAGAAATAGTTTCAACAAAGCTATTGCAATTGAAATTATCTCTTAAGTAATTTTTCGTAAAGCGTATGTCCTTATACTTGATTACAAAGGTTGGAGAATGGAGCCAATTTTGATGATGATGTTTATTGATTTAATATTGGGGCTCTAGCTTACTTTTAACATTAATCATATCAGACGACGATATACTCACAAACTTGATTT
>CABFVX010000101.1:394399-499471 GCA_902151425.1 Timema shepardi | reverse complement strand
AACAGAGTCTTCTTTCTAGATAATATAAATACCTTTTCATTGGTGAAAGCCGATTTCAAATCCATAGAACGGTTTTGTCACAATCTCTTATTTAGTTTTACCATGTAAACAAGTGTTGACCGGCCTCTTAAATGGCTAGTTTAAAATTAATGTTAGAACCGTATTGGCCCAAATATAGTGTGATGTTTTTCTTCTAAAAATGTCCGTCTAAAAACTGTACTCGTATCATACACACAGAATAATAATTTTCACTGAAAAAAATAGCAGATTCCTACAGAGGTATATTTTGTGTGAAGTTAGAACTGTACTGGCTGGCCAGTAGTCATCACGTTGTTAAATAATAAATTTAAGGTAATAACAAATGAAAGAGAGCATTTCCACCCTTCTCTGTTACTGAACTGGAAATTCTGTGTTGAAAAGAAGGCTTCCTCGGTGTCTAAAGTAAACAAGAACATGATAAGAAGCTATAATATGAATTTTAAATTAAGAGTAATACTCGAAGTGCAACAAATAAATAACATTCAGACTGTTAACAAGTTTGGTGCTTCCAAGGCTAATATATGACTTTGGAAGGAAAAAAACTTAAGAAAGGTTAGAGTGCACGCACATCAAGAAAAGCATTCAAATGGCCTAATAAAACTTTGTCAAATTTTTAAGTTTTTACCTAGAGGTATATTCAAGGCCTTTTATTTTTCATGTAAAATAACTTCATAATTTTAGGTTAGTATTAAGTGAGGCTGTACCATATTCACGCCAATACAGTACCCTTTTAAATTTAAAATAGACACTTGGATATTTAAAGTAAAAAATACATGTATGAAATAACAATCTTTCAATTTTACAAGAAACTAAGTTTAAAAAAATCATAACAGCTTGTTCTTTTAACTGATTAAAATAATTTGAGCTATGATAAAGAATAAATTTTGAAATCAACTTGTAAGAAGTAACTTAAAAAAATTAATTTTGATTTGTTTTTAAATAAATACAGTTCTATATACAAATCATGAAAATAAGTTTGGTTGTGCTTACTCATAAATTTCCTACCCATCTTCTGATGAATTCCTATAGAATGAAACTTAGGTTAGGGGATTGAGCTGTAATGATAGATTTTCTTTAATAGGCAGCTATTACCTCTTTATCCAGTGGCATCATTGTAAAGTGTGGACTGTGTTATTCTTTTCTTTTTAAAAGCATGATTACTACAAACAGGGAAAACCTGGAAAAGTCGGGGAATGTTTTGATGTTATAGAAAACAGAGAAATGTCATGAAATTTAATCAAAAATAAGGAAAAGTCAGGGAATTTAAATACTTGACTAATTCTTTTAAGCAAAAGAGAGAGATTTCTGTTCTCCATATTAATAAAATACTTTTTGTTAGAAAAAACACTATGCTAACATGGAATGGTTGAAAGGGCTTGTTTTATAACATATTCAGAAATAATAAGTAGCATAAAACATTAAATACTGGAAAAATAGCTTAATTTCAAAAATGTATGGTTAATAAATGGTAAGAAAAACTGCAAAAAGGCTATGCAGGGAATTTTTTTTAAATGTCTGGATAACCTGGAAAAGTTGTAAAATATTACAGTAAATGTTTTGTAACCACTTTGGAAAACCTTGTTATGTTTGTTTTCTTTTATATGTTTCTATCAACCTTTCTTGTACCTTCTTTCATAAATTGATAAATACCTATAATTAGCACAGATTGTGTTTGTATAAGAGGAACATTTCATAATAATAGAGACAACAGGCATCAGTCTTGGATTAAATAGTTTCACTCAAGACATGCTTCCAAGCAAAACTGGCAAACCTCTATTCAAAATCATTAAAAACAATTGAATAATACCTAGCGTTTTTTATTAGCTGTCAACCCTTAACACCGCAACTAAACAAGACCTTACAATAAACCAGAAATGAAGTACCATAATGCAAATCATTTTAAATCAAAATTAGATATATTTTAATTTTGTTTTTCTCATAGGGCTATAATTAATAGTTAAGCTGTGCAAGTATGAAAACTGCTCAATTTAATGTAAGACATATACACCAGCTACAAAAACTCCTAATCTGTCATAATAATTTAGTGCTAAAACCTTATTCTCATAGCGCTACTTCGTCCTGGACAAAGGTATGCTGGTGTACGCCAAGAGTCCTGGGAATATCGCGAGGGGCAAGCTTCACGGCTCGGTTGATATTGGCCTTTCTGTGATCTCCACAAAGGAGAAACGTAAGAGATTGGATATAGATGCAGAAGAGTTCATCTATCATCTCAAGGTAAGATAGGAGATGCTGTTTTTATAGCAGTGTAACTTTATTAAATTTACTTAGTAGATTTAAATACATGTTAAATATAATATCACCCAAATTAGTGGGCACATGGTATTAGGCATCACACTTGTGTTTGACTAGGTTGCCCGCGACGGTTTTAGTATTGGTTGGGTGTACTGAGGGCGATTTTTCCTAAATGATTTTCCAATATTCTTCAAAGCAAGTGTGAGTACATTTTATATAAAATTCTACTTTCCTTATTTCTATTTCATTATTGTAATTAATGTATAATGTAAATTAATACTAAAACGCACTGAAAAATTAGACCATATTTCACAATATGCTCATATCATATATATCATATGCTCACAATTTAATAGCAGTCTCTTAATACACACACAAAACACTTGAACCAAGGCATTAGAATTAACCCCGAATCAAATCATAGCATCTAGTTAGTAACAAAATTAAAAACACTTAGTCACAATTTTTTTAAATTAAAATAACTACCATTGATTGGCTTGGAAGCATTGTTTTTCTACTAGGCCTACCTCTGTGTTGCAATGATGAGCTTGAAGAATCACATGTATTTATTTGTTGTTCACTTCACACGCACATAAGATGAGTCAGAGAAAGATGGGTTATTAAAATGAGGGATATTGAGTGGTAGTGATGAGAGTTGTGAGCCGCGGTGGCTACTCACATATACATTTGAAAGAAATACTTTGCAGACTAAAGGAATATGCACATAAAAACAAACTAGAACAAAATGTACCACCCTAACAAAAATCAATATAAAAAGGTGGTAGAAATAAAAACTATGATTATAAAAATTCATGAAATATATTGAGTAAACAATGATTAAATTAATATTAAGATATTAAGAAATAGGTACTAAACACCCATGGTTTAGTAATAATTTAAATATAGATGTCAAAATAAAGCATTATCTTCAATCAGTTAGGCATTAAACACACAGTTCCATCTATATAAAAGTGAATTATCATTTTAATTTTATTTAGACTTTTTATTGCTAGGCATTGCTAAGACTAATTGTAGTTTGAAATATTGATAAATACATCAAAGTATTACTTTATTATTATTATTTAGAAATACAAATAGTAGGGCCTTGTTCATCCAGCGGGTTAAATTCCAAATCCCCTCTGTAAAGTGAAATATAGAATTTGTTTAGCTTTAAAATGCATATGAAATCCTAATAACATGTTTACACTATCATATATCATACATTACAACTATCATCATCATCATCAACAACTGTTTCCAGCCGGTGGCTTCTTTTAAATGAAAATAACATTTCAATATCAAAACAAATACTTTAGGCCTACATAGGAATAATAGCTAAAATAATATATTAATTGAATAAATTTTGAAAAGATTGTTTTAATCAATATTTCTTAAAGGAAAACCTCTTAAAGTACATTGAAAAAATAGTTAGGTTAGGACTTATTAGAAAACAAATTAATAGTTAACTTAGTTTAATTAATTTACTGAAAGTGTGTGACGTAATTTGCCACCCTACCTTGTATTTCCCTATGTTTTCTACTTTTTGTGAATAATTTCCAATTTATTTTCGTGTGAAATTAAACTCTTCCAAGTTCGTAAGCTGGTTGCAGGCCTGACTAATGATACTATTTACATCTATTAAATTAAATAAAAGGACGGAAGGAACAACGTAAAACATTATTTTAAATAATCTAAATAAGGAATTTTGATTTAAGGAAGAACACTTACCTTTTATTAAACATACTAATTATCCTTTTAAGAAGTGTGTTTGACTCTGGTATTCATTTTGAACATCAGCCATGTTTGTTTTAACGCACAGTTCTATCAAACAAGTGAGTAACGGACCTCGTGATTGGAAAAGAAGAAGAAAAGAAGAGACAAAGCTCGATGTAAATAACTCAACACCAGCGGGCTGTTCAATTTTGACAGAAGAAAATAGACATTTAATTCTTTATAAAACTTTATTCACATTCATTTGGATATATTTCAATATTTATATTAAACTTGCATTGCATTTGATTTTCTCCCTAGTCCATAGCCAACATTTTATCTTTTGTTTTTTTATATATTAGTATTCTCTTTGGACTTGGAAGTATGAATAGAACATTTTAAATTGATTGTTTTTTAATATATATTAGTTTTCTCTTTGGACTTGGAAGTATGAATAGAACATTTTTAAATTTGATTGTTTTTTTATATATCAGTTTTCTCTTTGGACTTGGAAGTATGAATAGAACATTTTTAAATTTGATTATTGGAAGGTTTTGAATAGGAGACAGGTCTTCTTCCTCAGTGTTGGTCCAGCATGGAGTCCAAATCTGTGGAGCTCCTAATTAAAATTATTTTAAAGTGAATTAAAAGTTGTGAATTAAAGTACAAGTAGCAAAAATGGAAAGCTTAGTGTGTGTGCAAGAACTAGACTATTTACTTTCATTTAAATTGTGGAAGAATTTGAATTACTAAAGTGAAACAAATTTCTGAAGATGGTGTTTCAATATCAAACCAACTCTTCAACTTTAAATTATCATCATTTTTTTTCCCTATAAAATCAGAATTCATTTACCTTCAGAAGGACAGATTAATGCAGAGAATTAATTAACATTTCATTTTTATGTCTAATTATTAATTTATTTTATTATATATATGTGTGTGTGTGTGTGTTTCAACAATACTGTTCTATACTTTGTTAAATTAGAATTATAATTATCCTGAATTCCATAGGTAGGATTGGGATGTGGTAAAAAAGGAAACAACAATAAATCCACAAAAGTGCCAACAGTTGTTATTATATACATTTATTTTTATTTGTAGCCTAAATTACATTTTACTTCAACAATTCATTTTTATTTGTAGCCTAAATTACATTTTACTTCAACAATTCATTTTTATCTAAATTGTTTATATTTTAGTTTTAAGTTTACCCAGTGGTCTCGAGTATTGAGAGTCATAGTGCCACTGACTGAATTAGCCGAGGTAAATGTTTTTTCCTTTTGATTATTATTTTTCCCCTATATACTAGGGGTGGCGCCCAACAATAAACACAATCTTTATACACCTTGATGTTAACTATTGTTGTTACAACATAAGATGTCAGAAAACACTTGATATAGCTGAAGTAAAATTAATTTTTTTCAATAATTTTTTTTATTACAAGTGATACTTTTAGACTTATGTTTCTTGTTCCTATATTTACTTTTTCTTCTTTGATGGATGTACTCCAAAATTGTTGTTTTTGTGTTTGACCTGGTTCTCCAGTAACAGACCATGTGATTTATTCAATCTTATCTTAAAGGTTGAGGTTTATTTTTAACAGACAATATTTTTGGTATCACTACTTGAAATTATTGCAGGTGATTTAATGATTTTTATTGACTTTCTTAGTAGATCGAAATTTTCTAAGAAACTTAGAACTTATTGAATGATTTTGACTTTTTTTTTTGCCAACCCTCAGAATAAAAAAGTACTGTGAATGTAAAAAAAAAATGAATTTTACCCCCTAAACTTAAAATTTTTTTTTTGCAATGCTGTCAGTCATTATATTATTTATTTTATTGATCAGACTAAATCTTAATAGCTAGTTGTTTTCACAAGTCTCCCCATAGGGGTTTTATGGAATTATTTATTTAACCCTAAACTTAGGGTAATTTACTTAAGGGCCAAAAAAATAAATCAATCTTCATAATCAACTCTTAACAATATTGATTAAAATTTTATTTAGTTGCTGTTTGGTATTACAAACAAAATAGTGACTTTTATTTTCCTGTTAAAATTACTTGGAGGATACTTTACTTAACCTAAAATTTCTAAATTTGATCATATCTGCACATGAAATTATTTATCATTGTGAAGTTAAAGGGCTCTTCATATTAAACAACTTTTATTTGAAATAATATTTTATAAAATCAATATTTTTTGAGTTACGGTATATATTATAATATTTTAAAATATATCTTTGGAAAATGGGGAGCTTAAAGTGCATAGAACTAATAATATATTTTTGTAGCAGTGTCTATTATTTCATATATTCTCTTTGGTGAAATGGAATGTTCTTTTTTCCTCATTATACTTCTATAACAATGTATATTATATTTTTGTTTCATCAATCAGCTATTAATATAATGTAGGTAAAAGAACAAAAAAGTCATAACACACTACTTTTTTTTACATCTTTTCAAAACATTTTTTTGAGAAATATTTTAAAATGTATATTGTTTATTCATAAAGCCTCTGATAAACTTTGTTAATTTTTTGAAAAATGTGTCCAAACATGAATTAGAACCTAATAACTTTGGCTTATTCTAGCTCAATTATTAGCGCAATGATATGTTAAGCCAAAACTCCAGGATTTTAATATCTCCAGTATATGCTTAAGCTATATGGGTATTTTTAAACTCTTTAAATGTTTTGTATTACAATGCTACTACTGCCAACAGGCCAAGACTCAGGATGTGTTTATTCGCTGGTTAGAGCAATTGAAGCAACACCGCTTGTACAGACAACATCTGTTAACCTTTGGCAACAGGGAGGTGCCAACTATCCGGGCCACTGTGGAAGATGAGGCACTCGCCGGACATCGAAACCGTGAGCATATTTCATTCATACAGACTATATTAATACACGACTAGTAACAGTTTGATTTCACAATGAAAGGAGGAAATCGAGAGAACAGCAAATCCCTAATCTTCAACTACACACAACAACCAAGAAATTTCTAATTTTCGTTACAATTTGAATGTGTATACCAATTTAAAAGTTATATGAATAATATAATTTTTGTGAAGATTAGGTTATCTAATTACCATAGACTTGGGTGAGATTGATAAAAAAAAATTGTATGTTTGGAATAATTTTAAAACCATTTGACTTTAATTAAAATAAAAAATACTGTGAGTTTTGGTGGGACATAGCAATAAGTATAAGATTTTTAATTTTGTATAAAGTGTTAATAGGTTATCTAAGAAAAATATTAAAAGGTATGTCAGTCTCACCCCATCTTTTGGAGTGAGATTGATACCCCCCAAGAAACGCTTTAAAACTAAAGGCTAGACCAAATCAATGATCATTTTCACCCCATATTGTATTCTAGCTGTTAGTTTTCAATTAAAACCAGTTTTAATTTTTTTATTTTATGGGGTGAGATTGATAAGCAAATAATCTTGTCTTAAAACGGCATATAAAAGTAAAACAAACAAAATAATGTAGTTAAAACTAAAACTAATTGTATTTAGATACATGTAAAAAAAATTCAAAACTAGTGCAGTCAACTATAAATTTTCTTAACCTTCTTTCTCATCGACTTTTCCCATGAATCTATATCTGACTCTACCCCCTGACTGTTTAATTATTGGCTCTGGTAAAATAGCCACATTGTCTGAAAAATCAACATGGAACAAATCTTCATTAACTCCTTTAAAACACTTCTTCGAACTGTTGATAGATTTAAGTCCCCCAAGCAATACTTTCTTGCCTTCTAGCCTGCAAGCATGAGGTATATACAGTGTTAGAAACCAGTCAGTGAATGTAATTAAATCTATCCAATCATGGTTTGTTCTATTGAACCTTGTTCCTTTTGAGCAACAAGACTCAGCACAACATGGGTTCCCTTTGGGTCCATGTTTCGCCCAAGCGTCCCACATGCTCTCACTTTTATATATGACATGGTGATAGAAGCAGGCCAGATGCAGACCCACAAACCATTATCGTTGTCACTGACTTAAAATGGTTCATTATAGTTTCTGGATATTTGGTACCACGGTGATAAAGAAATTTCTTTTTGCCTGGGTCATCTGACACAGTGGTTTCATCGTAGTTGAATATATGAGTTGCTTGTACACCTTCAATCGTTCCTTTCAAGTTATTAATATATTCTTTAAGAGGTTATTCTGACACATGAGCTTGTTTCTTTGCAATGTATGAACGTAATCTTCGGCCTATATAATCTTTATGTCGTCCTAGTAAGCAATATGCCCAATCAACTCCAGGCAAGTTATTAGTAAACTTTACCACAGACCTACCCTGTCGGTCAAGATAGTTTTTAACAAACACCCTTAACTCAAATAAAGAAAGTGGGAAACCCCAGTCATCACATTTTGTCAGTCCCTCAATTATGGCAACTTCTTCTGCATTTGTCAATATAGTCTGCCCGCCAGTATGGTGAACATGCTTTCCATTAAACTTATTGTGTAAAGCTCAATATGGAATGCCATAGTCTTTTGAAGCTTTGTTTAGAGACAGTTCTCCAGCTGCCACTCTTACTAGTGCCTCGTTCAACTTTTCCTCAGTGTAAATTCCATAGGCTCTCCCGCCTAGCTTCTTCTTATAGACTCACAGCATCTTGTTTCAAAAATCAAAACATTTACTATGGAATCACCAGATTATCTGAAGAAATAGGCCATAATTTCATTGACAAACATATATTTTGACATTATATTAATTATAGCAGTAGGCCTATATTAATTGACATATGCTGAAAGACAAGATAGGCCTATTGTCAGGACAAATTACTCTATCATTCCAAGAAATAAGCTATCCGAGAATATTAAGTGCATGTTAACATTTCATTCACTTTATGTATTCTTTACTAAATGTACACACCTAGTCATTCTGAATAAGTTTTGTATAAATGTTTCATAAAAATTGTATTGATTTGTAGGTTATCAATCTCTCCCCACATTACTTTGAGTTATTTTATGCTAAATATTTGTTAAGTTACAGGAGTCTGCAATATATCTTTTTCATCCTTAGATATTATATAATTAAATTATCCAACAAAAAAATTAATACTAACTTTTTCTAATAATGTACAATGAAAAGTTTGGCAGCTTTAAGATGTACAATCATTTTAACCACCATATAAAATCTTTTTTTTTATCACAGGCACCTATTGTATGCATGGTTTACCTCCAAAACACCACTATTAGTCATCTAGCAGCATGACCAACTGTAAAATATGAAAATTATCTATATAAATAATAGTGTGTTATGACTCTCAACATGGTGCTGATTTGTGAGTATCAATCTTACCCTTCAAAATCAATCTCACCCTAGTCTACAGTATGTTAATTCATTTAAAAGTTAACCTCCAAAGCTTGATTTATTTCTACAATTCAAATTTGGTCATTCTTAAGTAAGAATATTATTGTATGTTTTCTTATCTATAATATTAAGTAAAACTCCCTTCTCAAGATTGATTTCTACTGGTTAAAACATTATTAAATTAATAAACCCCACTGAAAAATATTTATTTAACAAACTGCAACTGGAAGTTATCTTTATTTTTGTCTGCTCACGTCCCATATCTAATTTAATACTCTAACCAGAAGTTGTTAAGGTGGGGATGTAAAGAACACGTAGAAACAACCAGTGTTTTTGCAGTTTTTATAGCAAAACATTTTCTTGGTCACAATAAATAAAATATTTCTTCAGCAAAATTATCGAGTTTAATTATTTTCTCATGCTTATATCAACAGTTGTTGAATATATATCATGAGTGTAGCGGCATTAGATGACAAACTTTTTTGAATGGAGAGAAAAAGTTGTCATTAAATTCCAGGACACACTTGACAGATATTCAACAACTGTTGATATCACCACGTGAAGAAAATTAATCTCTTTGTTTGTACTGAAGCTATAGTTGATGTATTTTGACCAAAAAGTTTTTTTATGTAAAAACTACAAAACACTTAACCTATCTCATGTTCCGTACATCCTTACCTTAACTCTAGGGTCTGGACTCAATGTGTCACATGTGTGAAATGACTGATTTCTAGAACTCCCGATGACCCCGCCTGACCTGACCCCCAGCAAGGAGGGCTCCCTGCCTCGGACCAAGCCCCCTGGACCTGGAGGACGCCTGGCAGCATGGGTGGTTGATTCCTCCCCACCCTTGGATTCTGTAGGAAAAGAACTGGCGCAGGTGAACCACAACATCCAGCAGCTGAGCAAGATACTCGAGCAGATAGAAGCCATGCCCACTGATATTGAGGTAGGAGGAGAAAGACAATGGAAATCATCCAGCCGATCCACTTTGATGAATACATTCAGTTAGGAGCAGCATTGACACTAAACAATATCAGAAAAAGTCAGGCAGGTTAGAGTGTCCACTTTTTTTGATTTAAAGAGACTTGATTTTATTAAAGTTGTATGGAACTTGCACTACTAAAAACAAAGAAAGTCTAAGAAAAATCATATTTTAATAGTGACTTACACTACTCTTTATAAGATCCAGGAAAAGCCATATTTCAACTAATATTTACACTAAAAAAAGGCATATTTATATAAAGAACCATACTAAATAAAGTGTCTTAAAAAGCAACACTAGTTAATAAGACTGCGGCTAAAATACAAAGAGCATTTCTAGTATTGTCATGAGATAAATATATCTTATTCTCTCTCAATCCAACAAACTTGCTAAATAAATGGGACTTAACATTTTTAATTGTGAATTATTTCGAATGGTCAATATAGCCTCACATTTATGAGCCTACACATAATATAAAGACCTAGTCTGAAATTATATGCAAGAATCTTTCCTTTGTTAATCTAAGGTTGGGTTTAAAGTTGCATATACATAATGCAACCATTTGAAGAGTGCATATGCAATAAATGTCATTCTCTTTAACGAAAATCACTTCCCTTTTTTGAGGTAGTTTGTAATATATATTTGGAATATATATTTGACTTGGTGCATTTGGTGTGGCTTTCTACATATTGTTCCATGTCATTGTTGTATCGCAGGCTTTCCCGTTCCTTCACGCTAATGGGGGTGCATTTTCTCTAAGCCATCCTCATCCCTAGCCTTTAGAATAAGTAAATGATAAAACTTGGGGTTTTAACTTACTAAAATCACCATTGTGTTTAGTGTTACATAATGTTGTTTATATTTAATATATATTTTATAACTAGTCGACTCATTAATAGCCATTGTATTAAATGTTATATCACCAGTTAAAGGAATATAATTTATAATTATTGTTTAGGATACTTTTACGATGCCTTTCAGATCTGTTTTCTGCTTCAACAAATTGTCTTTCATGCATGATGAATTCGGCTTATGGTGGTTACTCTTCATGTTACTTACAACTTTATGAAAATATTTAATTTGAAAACTAATTTTGACTTCTCTCTCTTAAGCTAAGGTTACACCAAAGAGAACACGATTGAACGAGCATTAATGAACACAAAATTAGTTTCACTGTCATCAAAGAATATTCATGTTCACACATGCTCACTTTTATTTTAATGTGACTGTATGTATATAACATCAAGTGGAATTACAATATATATTATATAATAATCCAAGTCCACGACTTAGTTGTAGTAGTGTATTTCCTCTTTGTGTTTGACATATCCCCAAAAATTCACTCAATCAAATATGATAATCTCTCATCCTCTTCCTAACATTCAATGTGGCAAAGCAGCGCCAACTCAACTTCGTCATCTTTCCCCACTCCTTTCTGCCCCGTTCCAAACTCTTTTAACCAAACTTGCATAAAATAATCGCATCCGCCTTGCGAGCTCTCAAATCTATAGCAAACTTCTTTCGATTTGGAACTGTTCTCACGTGTTCTCTCTAGGTTACCCACCCATGTTCAGTGCCGATCGCTAGCATATGTGAATATTATTGAACACATGTGAAAGTTCAGTTTGTTTGTGCACTCTTTTTTGTAATGCTAGCTTTACAAAAGTGTAAAGATAGACTTAATTAAGCAATTCAACCAAACCAAGGTCTATTTATTAAACTATTTTTCTCCATTAGATAGAAGAAAAACTTAAAATGAAGTATAAAGCTAAATTTATTGATAATGAAACTTGGTTGTAAATTAATTTAACATAAATAAATATAATTTAATAGGATCCCTATGGAATTGTAATGAACTACTAAATCTACCCATAAAGGTTTTTTTTAGGACTAGACCATTGGATTACGTAAGAATGGTTCATATAAAAGGAGGGATAACTCACAGAGTAGAAAATTGTTGAGAGAAAACATTAATAAACATTTTATGTATGAAATAAAGTGCATGGAGCAAAAACAATTAGTAATAAATAAAATGATAGTGATAGAATATTAGGAAAATGGTAGAGCACAAATAAAAGTAAAAACACTTAACACATATTTACACACACATCAATATTTTGATGCTATTATAACAGCTTCCTGTTCAGTCTACTACTACTTCTTGAGGAAGATGTCATAATAGCATTGAAATATTGATATGTGAGTAAATATGTGTTAGTGTTTTTACTTTTATTTATGCTCGTAACAAACATTTTAATAACACCCTTTCACTATTACAGCCAGTTTGATCAAATTGAACGTACAATCTAGCTTTTGACTGAATGTGACTATACATTTTAAGGATGATAATTTAGAACGTAATGCGAACAAAATATCATTTGACATAGTTAATGAGCTTAAATATTTAGTAAAAATTTTAACTAGCAATCTAATAACAATATTAAATTGAAACTCAGTAAAAGAATACAGCCGAGAAATGGATTTTATTACTCTAGTCAGTAAGTTGTTAACGTCTCGCCTGTTGTCAAGGAATGTAAAACTCTGAACATACAGAAAAATTAGTTTTACCGCTTGTTCTTTATGGGTGTGAAATGTGGTCTCTTAACATGCTGAAAACAAATTTATGGTGTTCAAAAACAAGGTGCTCATCAGGAAGACATTAACTCCAAAAAGGGATGGAGATATTGGGGGATTGAGCAGGTTACATCACAATACATTGTTAGGATAATAAAATTTCTCAGATTACAGCAGGCAGAACATGCAGCGTGAATGGTCTAAAACCGTGTTTTAGTTATTGACTAGCAAACCCAATAGGAACAGACCATCAGGAAGACCTAGCCACAGATGGGAGGACAACATTAGGATGTATTTGAAAATTGTAGGCCTCAAAGCTCACACTTAAATCACAACAAAACACATAATTATGTAATTTTCGTGATACATCAGTCCCCTTCTTCAGTAGAAGAGAGTAAAGCACAGACTGGACTATGACAGCATGGCTAAAGGTTAATCTTGGTCACTTGCCTGTTTCAACTTGTCTCTTTATTCTTGGTAGATGGATAGAATGTTGTATTTATATTATAATTAATTATATACTTATTAAATAATATTATCTGTTATTGCTTACATAAAAATTACTAACTAGTGTGAATAGGCCTGCTTGGAAGGAAAAAAGAGACGGTTATCCAAGGTTGAGGGTTGAGACTGGGGCTGGATTTGGTTATATATTGGTGAGAAAGCTCCCATCTGCGAAGCTGGGCAGCATCACGACTATTGGGGAGGGTTCATATAACTCTAGTACTATTGCAGGAGTCATGAATTATGAGTTTTGGCATGAAGTGCTACTGGTATGTCAGTGTTGTTGTGGTTGGTGTCAATACGATGATCATTCATTCGTTGTCTCAGTTTTCCATCTGGTGAGGCTAATGTACTGCTGCTGCACTTCTTCTAAAGAAGGGGACTGATGTACTCTGAAAATTACATAATTAGGTTTTTTGTTGGGTTATAATTGTGAACTTTGAGGCTTATATTTTTCTGGTGTGTAGGCCTAGTCCTTCTAGCATCTTTTCAATGTTTAATCTAAACTAGCCGTTAGGTGCCATTTTTTGTTTTATTATAATGTATATAATGTATGTAAAAGAATAGTGTAATGAGGTGGACTGGATAGAACTCAAGATAGGGATAAGTGACATTCCTTTGCAAGTGTGATAATGAACTTTTGAGTGCCTGATACCATAGAATAAGTGATTAAAAACTTGGTTTATTAAAATATATTTCTCTAGCTATTATATTGAGCATGCATATATCCCGAACGGGTAGTAAGAAGCGGTGCTAAATAATAATAAATAATAAATATATTGAGCATAAAAATTAAAGTTTATGAAAAGTTTTTAACCCATCAACTCAGTTCATCATTCAAACTAATAGATAATCATTTTTGCATCAATATTATTGCAGCTTTGGAATATTATAAAATAGCTAACTAACTTCTAATAATTGTGATGTACTGTATAGTCTTCTTTATGGTCTCTGCTCTATGTTTATTTCAAAATAATGGTAATAATTGTGATGTATGGCCTTCTTTCTGGTATCTGCTCTGTGTTTATTTCAAAATAATATTTGTCTTTAATTGTGCTGGCTCTCTATTTATGTTTAACATGAATTTTACTTATGAAGTTTTAATATTTCTTGGTGATTTTAAAACCAGGATAGTAAACTATTGAAATGTATTTATGTTAATATTCTGGATCGATTTCAAGCTTTTAAGTATCCAATATTCTGATACTATTAAAATGACACTATCCTTGGATGGAGTTTGACCTCAAAATCACTAAATAAAGCAAATGCCAAATAGACAAAATTAATTAATAATCGATACAATTTGAGTTGTTCACAAATAACTAGATATATTGACTTTAATTTTAGGTTAAATTATTTCTTCAAACAACATAAACTTCGAAATATGTTTATACTTTGGGGAATATGCACGTTTCTATGTGAAACAACTTAATATTTTTAAATCATGACCATATATTTAGGTTCTTTATTTGTCTCAGGACCCGATGTTCATGGGTTCAAACCCATTCAAAGTTGACAGATTTTTCTCGAGCGATAACAATCCATAGCACGCCTTCCTTTGGAGGGGAAGTAAAGCCGTCAGTCTCATCTCGGTTGTGTTATATAAAATATCCCTGTATGGTATGTGAAAATACCTTTACTTGCCAAATTGATAGGCCTTTACGTGCTTGATAATAGAAATTCAGTGTGGAAGACAACGGGAACCACAACACTCCCCTAGTACATGAGATTTCTACCAAATGGTGTAGGGATCACTAACCAGCCAAAGGGCTTAGTGCTTTTGCAGCTCCAGATTAATAGAAATCACATCAAATCATCCTTCGGGTTGTTGTCTTGAAAAGAAGAGGCAAGGTTTTGTGGAAACATAAAAGCCACTGTAGCATTTTTAATTGTTTCTATTACTTCATTAAGTTCATATAACACAACTAGTTATCAAAAGCGTTGCCTCACTTGCCGCAATCCCAACTGGTGTGTTCAGCTTTTACACCTGATGGGTAGGGATTCATCTTGAATCCCTGTTGAATGTACTGGGGGTAGTTTTCAACTCATAGATTAGCAACCTTATTGAGTCTGAGTCTGGCTAGAAAAACATAAGAGAATAAATCTAAAAGTCCTGAATTAAAATCCATATGTATCATTTTAAAATTATTATAATTTTGTGTTTAGAAAAAATTACCAACCCTACCTAAAGATCTAGCTTCTTTACATCTTCGCTCTTGCATGCCTGATGGAAACCACTCTCAACATAAAATGTTTGTGTGTCTCTTAAATGAAGGGGTTGAATGAGTCCTATGGGTATTTTTAATGAAATCGAAACTAATCATATCAAGTATAAATGTGCATGCTCATGTGATGGCTTCATAAGAACATAATTATGTTATAAAAATAACTTTTGATAGTTTAAATAATACCATAGTTTTATTTTACTGTTAAATGTGAACTGGTCCACACTAGTATTGGTGGGTATGCAGAGTAAGTCATTAACTTTATATGATCTGATTTGCTGGAAAAGAGAAGGTTTAGGCTCAAATTCTGGTTAGGTGAACTAAAGGAGGTTTTTACTAAATGGTTTCCCTCTCTACCTCCCTTAATGCAAATTGGGGTATATTTCCTTTTAACAAATTAACCCATTAATGTAAATATTCAGATAGCCTGGAGGGATAGCAAGATGTGGTGTACCAAAAAAAAATCATCTTTAATATAAACAATAACAACAACAATAATCTAAAAATTTAAACCAATAAAACATGTTTAGATTTAAGATAGTGAGTAGTAGCAACAAGAGATAAAATACCAACTAGTCAAAGGAGAAGGGTTAGCGCAAAGAATCTGACAAAAAACGGTTGCACCCGATTTTTTTATTCCACCATACCTCAAGATATAACTTCTTAGGATGGTTTTAATTGTTATAATAGGTGAGTATCGTTAATATGGCTATTATTATTATCAATAATAATTATAATACTCGTCAATCACAGTACTGCTGAGAAGCTGTTATATGAGCCTGCAGATTTACTCTTCATTTATTCGAAGAAAAAAAATTATTTCAAACAAGATCCCCCATTTTAAAAAGATTTCATAATATATTTATCAAAAATTATTTTTCGTTCTTATTTTGTAAATTTAATAGATAACATCTGAAGGTTTTTCTCCCAACGTGAAGAAAGACCGTAAGAAATTTGGTCTTCGCAAAAAGAAGAGTTCGAAGGGCAGCTCGGTAGATTTGACGGGTTCAAGCCCGAGCAAGAACATTGAACCTGAAAATGCTTCTCCACTTTCTGTAAGTGGGTCACAAATAAACAAAATTAATTCATCCCCTCTCCTTTTATATTTATTCATTATTTTTGCTTTGTTATTGGTGCGAGCCATAATTTTTGCGTCAATAGTAATTTTTTTAATTCTCATATTGTGTGTGTGGGTCACTAGAAAAGATATCAAAATTTTAATAAGGCGGTTTTCAAGCTGTTCCCTTAGAACCTTAAAACATTACCTAGGTTTAATTTAATTATTGCATATGTTTCCTGTGAAGTGTTTTTACTAAATTCATTATGTATATGTATATATATTTTTGCACTCTCAATTGGCATTAAATTAATAATGATGAAAAAACTTATTAAATTGTTTTAACAGTGGCAGTTGTTAATACATTCTTAAATATTGTAAAGTTAATATTATTTTTGCACCAAAACAACATTTATTTGTATCAAAATTATTAATACTTCACATCAAAAAATAATTAGATTCATTTTAATTTCTATTCAAAGTTATGTAATCTGATTTTTTTTTGTGTGTGCTATAATTTTCAGAATGGTATATTGATTATTTAACACCTATTGAAATTAATTGTAATTTGTTGGATGGTGTTCAAGCAAATCTTGAATTTGTTTTTAATTTTGTTGAGGTCTTATTAATAAATCCTTAAAAATCAATAAATGAATTGGGATTTTTTGAAATAGCAATTAAAATTTTAGAGCATGTCACCAACATTGATTATTTTAAAAGAAGAATTTGCTAATCAAAACTCATAAGTGTACAAATGGTTATCCTAAAATAAAAAAATAAAAATAAAAAAAATTCAAATTTCACATAAATACCCCTCATGGGGGGAAAATATATATATTTATATATATTTTGATAAACGGGATTGAAATGTCCCACAAATTTTGTTTAGTTGTGAGATTTATAGGAATGGATATTTCAAATCCTTGTGTCCTTAATTATAGTTGAAATTCAAGGATTCAAAAACATTTTGGATTCAAGACTTTTTTAGGGCTATTAGGATACTTATGCTCTTGTTTTCTAAGATTCAAATTTGAGATTCAGTGAGAATGAATATTCAATCAATTTCTTTTTTTACCCATTGTGTGGACTTTAATATTTTCATTTAAGGTTGAAGTTAATTTTTTCAATCAAACATTTTTACTTTTTTTTTTAGAGAAGTAACTGGCTGAAAAAATCTTATTTTGTCAACATATATTTTCAGTTTTTTAAATGGTATAGCGATAGCTTTAAAAAATTCCTCTTAGTCATTAAAAAAATTTGTTTCATTTGTTAAAGTGAACGGTTTGAACTATTCTTACATTTTTGTGCTACTTCATTGAAATGTACCTTTGCTTATTGTAACTAACTTATTATTTATTTTGATATTTCATTGCTTTACCAACATTAGTGATCACTCTGCATGACCTGCAAGGCTGCTTTTGTTTAGTGAATTTTGGTTAGTGCATAATATTTAACTCCTTTGCTTACATGCCAGTAATTAATACAGCTTTTTTTTCCTTTCATGATTATGTTTTCTGTTTAATTAAATGCTTTAAGCTTGAGCAAAAATGTTTATAGTTTTGTATTTGTCTTCATTTTATGTCTATAAATAATAGTTTGATCTTTATTAGTTTTATTTTATGTGTTTTATGGTAATATTTTTATAAATCTCAAAGTATATTTATAATTGTTGGCAGAGATATATATGTGGAAAAGTACTTTTTAACTATTAGAAATAATGGTACTATGTTTGAAAGTTGCTATCTAAAATAGTATAAGTTTTCTCCATATTGATACTATATTGACTGAAAGTATAAATTTAACATGTGTTACGCAGCATTTAAACGAATGCCATATAAAATTTATTCACCACAGCTCAGAGATCTCCCAAACTGGTGTAACTATTACCATAGATAAATCCACAGCAGTACGGGGGTGGGGGGGCTTTGTTTTAGGGCTTAAACACCACCAACCCTTACAAAAGAAGTATAAAACTTAAAACTTTAACATAGAATCCAGCGACCTGGAAAACTGGAAAAGTTAATTTAATTTGATCAGATTTCTGGTATTTTTACATATTCACCAAAAAAGACCCAACTTGTATTTACAATAGTCAAAATAAAACTTTTCTTCCATTTTTACCGCTAATATCTTTTGGCACAGTTTTCCCTGTTGATAATACATATCTCAAAGGGAAACATGTGATTTTCATGTCTTCTTTCCACTCTACCGCATGTCTTCAACAAAAGTTGAGTCATGATTATGCACATGACCTCAATTAAATTGTAGGAAAAAAAGACTAAAAAACAATGTATCTCACATTTTAAACTGTACTGGCGTAAATCGATCTTTCATTGTCTCAATACTATCTCACTGAAATCTAACATAGATCACACTATTCCGTGGCCCATTGCTATAGGCTGAAATATTTTAACACCTGCATAGAGTGACACATTTTAAAATGTGTATAAATATTACCGGTCAAGGCTGTAGACAGCCATTAATTTTAGGGGAGGCCTCGGTGGGAACATCCCCCAATTGCGGAAGTTTAGAAAAAAAAATTCTAAATGATAAACAGTTCTAGAAGCAATCTTAATCGGTTTTTATGCCGACATAATCCCCTAACTGCCGAAGGCTATGAAAAAATATAAATATTAAACACCACTAGAAGCTATCTGAAGTGTTTTATGGCAAAATAACCATCTAATTGCTGGAGGATAGGATATTAAACACCTCTAGAAGCTCTATGAAGTGCTTTTTATGGTAACACAGCCCTCTAATTGCCGGAGGCTAGGACAAATTCTGATTACTAAACGCCTCTAGAAGCTAATTGAAGGTTTTTTTTATGGCCACATAACCCCCTAATTGCTGGAGACTAGGAAAAATTCTTGATATTAAACACCTCTAGAAGCTCTTAGAAGTGTGTTTTTTTTATGCCAACACAGACTCCTAATTTGTACTTGTACCTTAATTTTGATATGGTTTGAATCATCATAAATAAAGCCATATCTACTTTGTTCATAAAATTTTATGGGGGGGTTTGACCGCCCCCCCCCCCCCCCCCCCCCCCNNGACTATGGCCTTGTTACCGATATTACATTAAGTTGCAATCTCAATAAAATAATGTTTATAATATATATTGACTAGAAAAGTTAAATATTAGCTTGGGAAAACCTTGAAAAGTCAGAGAATTTTAAAATATAGTTTGGCTGGACACACTGTATAATTGTGTTTTAAAACACTTTAATTTGTATCCAAAGAGATTTAATACTAAAAGAATCTTTGACATCTAATGTTGGGGAACTTCATAATGAGCCACTATAGGTAATACCCTTTGAAAAACTTTTGGAATTGTTGCAGCTAACGCTAACATGAACATAAACTTACCTTTTTTATAACAGGGATGTTTTTAAAAACAGAACTATTTGTGTTTCACCCAAATCATATCATATATATTGTTTCACTACTTGTCTTCTACAGCATCTGGCAGGATTATCTACAATCCAATTTTTATAGAAAGAGCCTTTTAGAAAATAAAAATATTCTTGTCTGCGGCCAGCATTTTTTAACATTTCAATATATTATTTGATGTTATTTTAGGGACTATCAGTATCTATCGAAATTGGCAGCTCCAGATTACATAACATGACATTATATACGAATATGTGGAAGTAGATCTAGTAATTTTTCCGGCTATCAGATAAGATTTGTAACGTTCAAACTGACGTATCGTGCAGCTTGACGATTATGGCTCAAAGAAAATGTTAGCGCTATCAAATGTTAACTATTTATTAGTTTCTTGCAAGGATAAAATACAGATTACTTTATCTATTTATTCTAACACATCCTTGATAAAACGTGCTTGAAATGAAACTGGTCGCTTAGAATAGGTCATCTGTAACAGTTGGCCATTTAACAGTTGGCTTGACAACTATCTCGACAGACAGGCTCTTTCTTTCTGTCCAAAATAACATGAAGCTGTTCCAACTGAACATTCCTGCAGGCCTGCCGCTTCTCCCAGTACCTCTACCGTTACCTGCTAGCCGTTGCTCCACAAAATGAAACAAGACACAGAGTGAAAGAATGTAACAAACCTTATGTCTATCTCCTATCCTATATTCAGTAACTAAGACCTATGTTTAGCGGGAATTCTCTGCTTAGGGATCGTTAGCCAAATTAACCTATCTGGCTATTTCTATGAATATTTAACTGTAGCTCAAGATCCAAAATTCAAGTTCACCCTCAAGGGCTAGTGTTTATTCTGTAATAGTTACACTAGTTTCTGAAAAATATTGTCACATTAACTACTCTTGTGCCATCTTTTAGAATACTTTGTTAAGATGACTTGACACTGGTTGTTATTTATTTCTTGTCACACCGACTAACTGCTGTACTTGTATGTGTGTTTATAGACATGCTCGTTCAGTGGCGGTCTTTCTGTAACTGCGGTGCCTACTTTCAGTAACTCTTCTCTACCCTCCACCACCTTTGCTGCCCGACCTCAATCCTTACCTGGCCCAGATCATCTCATGCCTCACTCCATAAACAGTGCCACCGCGCTCACCATGTGTGCACTGGACTCGCGGCCTGGAAGCACTCCTGAAAATCATCTCAGGGAGGATTTCGCCATACTTGCCAAGGACAGTAAGTCGTATATGTATCTATTACTACAACTACCACTATCACTACCACCACCACCACAGTCAATAAAACTAGAAGGTATTTCTCATAAAGCTCCCATAATTTTGCCTTGGTTTGAGTCCAATAAATAATTATATTTAATATTAAGCTATTGCAGTTTAACTCAACAAATTATCAAAGAAAATAAAGTCTAACATGTCTCAGAAAGTACCTAATGGGTGAAGAGCCATGTTATGGGCCGGTTACATCTAGTCACGATTTGAATGTCAGCCAATCCCTCATTTGGCCTGAACTGATTGTTATATTTACAATGGTAGATTGGCCGACTCCTGAAACTTAGACTATAAATACGGCCCTAAGTGCCATTGTTGTAAAGGAATTCGATTTTTCACTCAAAGCCTCCATATACTTCTGGATAAATTGTTGCATTTACTTTAGGTACATTTTTATTTAATTGATATCTCTGCCATTCATAAACTGTTGTAATATCTTCCCATGGAAGGGTTTCCTCCTAAACTTTTATAAGAAGCTTGCAATAACCTTTAGAAGAGTGAATGCCTATTGACCTTTCACAATCTGTGAAATAAAATTTGAATTGACAGCTGGCAATATCTTACAGGCTTGAGAGGAGAAACACTAGTCACATAACCATGAATACAGGAAGAGACTATAAAACAGGTCTGATCAGATTAATGGAAAACTCAAGCACAGAAAAATGCTAAATATATTTATACTAGCACCACACAATAAACAGCAATGACCTAATAGTCATAATTTTAATTAGTTCCTCTCTGCTTTATATTTAGCTTATAGATATTATAAGCTGCGGTTTTAAGGATGGGTCATTCTTCTACCTTCTATTAATAAATACCTGACCTTCTTAAGGGCTGCATGGTCTAAGGTTTCATGCTCGCAATAGACTAGACTGCCGATGATGGAGATCAGGGTTTGAATCCTGGTCAGATGCATCGAGAGTTTTTCCTAAATAATTTTCCACTCTCTTCCTTCACGCAAATGCAGGTACACTTTCTCTACATTCATCTTTCTTCATCCCTAACTCATTAGTGCAACTAGTACATAATAGTCTAGTTTTTGCCAATGTCTGGAGCTCATTTCCAGGCTGGGTCTACTGAGAGAGTTATTTTCATAAATGGTTTCCACACACTCTTCAGACCATTCAACCATTGAAGCGCGTAGTAATTTAATTTAATTTTAACTAATTAGACATTTATAATTTATCTGATTTTATGGTAATTTGTATTTTGGTTATTTTATTTCTACCTATTCAGTCCAAGGCAGCCTCAAGCTAGCTCATTACACGCTAACAACAGAACGAGACCGGCTAAAGACAGCTCTAGAGTCAGACAGCAGCCTAGTCCTCAACACGGGAGGCTCTATTGGCTCCTCAGCTGGCAATATGGTGGCGGCACTGCGCAACTCTCTCAACCAAGCGTTACAGCAAAACTCTGATCTAAAATCTAGGCTGTCCAGGATCCATGAGACCGCTGATCTCAGTGATTTGTCTTCTGTGGGTCCCGCATCAGAGGTGGTGAGTGATACTCATCAGTTACAACTCACAATATTTTTCTAACACAGTTGAACTCGTACCTGAGAGCCAGCCTGTCCAGAATCCACTAAACTTCTGATATGTCTCTTATCCTTTATTGAAACAACTTCGGGAATAATAAGCACAACTTTCAACTGATATTCAAAGTAAAAAAATATATATTTAAAAAGATGAATAGTTACCAATGATTTAACATGGGCTGGAGAACATGTGTATATACTCGAAGGGACATGAGTGAGGAATATCCACAAGAAAGTTATTAGATATAACATTCTACAAGAGGCCTCTTGATAAAGGTGTTTTAAACTTCTTTCCAAACATTGAAGTGGGGCTTTGCACTCTGCTCTACCCTCTGGTGTCAAATAGTCCAAGACTTCGCTAATAGAATTATGTTCAATCACACCAGACCATAATGAACACTTTTCAGCCACTGGCCGGGTCTGTTTATAACATGAGTCTCTCCAACATAACCTTTCTCCCTACCACCTCTCCTACTCCACATATACCCATTATTCTCCTCTCCCCTCCACACTTCTCTGCAATCACTTCAGCCTCTTGTTCCTTGATCTTATTCTTGGCCTCCTGCCCCCTATTTCATTATCCAGCGTGTCCAATAAATACAGTGTAATACTAAGCTGAACATCACTGCCCTGTACATCAAGTCAGAAATGCTCCTAAAAATGGACTTTAAGGGTCAGTTTCATAGTCAGACCTAGCACGCCTCAACCATGACTCAATACTAAATAAAAGACAACACCTACTTAAACTTGATTGGAATGGGCCAGTTTTGTATATGAAACTGGCCCATTCCATTCTGATCTAGGTAGGTGTCGTCTTTTATCTAGTATAACGCCGCACTTGAGAAGTGCTAAGTCTGATCATGAAACTGGCCTTAGCAAGCATTGTCTTCACTGCAATAAAATGTAAGAAGAAGGGCACAATTATAAACCCTTAAAAAAAGACGTCAAATCATCTCTGCAAGCTGGTTAGAATACTGCACAGTTAAATGGTAAATATTTCATGCTCTTTATTTCAGCTCCAGAAGACTTTCCATGCATCACTGTCTTATAGCTCCTCATGCTTGAGTGCGTCAGAATTCTTTGATGCAGAAGAATATGGGATATGTGCGGAAGGTGAAAGTAAGGTTGGCAGAGAGAGGGGTAGTGACACTTCCTCCGAGGCTGGAAGCATCACCAGTGAGGAGGGCAGTGTGAGTAGCGAGAACAGCGAGGCAGGAACAGAGTACACACCTGCTCAAAGCTGTGAGTAATAAAAGCTATGTTCTCTTTAGATAATATATTTGAATGTTCCATATTAATTTAGTCATCAGTAAATACTCTTTTTGGCATATAAAAACCTTCTAGAGAGATTGATCATAAGAAGGTAATTTTATGTTATTTTTTTCATACACGCTGATATTAAAGTACAGTAGACTCGCGATTAATCAAGGTAATTAGGACTGAGCATACCTCGGATATGAAAAAACTTGGATAATACAGAACGTGTAGGATTTATAGATCTTAGTAGTTTATAAATCCCTAGAGCATACTTAATTTGTTTACATTGTTTGTAAGTGTTCTACAGTGTAAGTATTCTGGCTGTTGTTTGTAATTGGTTCTCACGTCACTTCACATGCATTAAACTACATTATTGTATAAAATTATTGTAAACAATACTTTATACTATTTTTAGTGATACAATATATTTATACATAAGTTGAAGTAAAAAAACTATTGTAAACATAGTGTGTTAAAATTGAACACTTTGATAGAATGAATACCTCAGTTAACATGAAGCCTCGGATAGTCGTGAATATACTTTGGTGGGTATTTCAAAATATTAAAATACCCTGATTGTCATCTTCCAAAGTGGAAAAGGCATTTATAATAAAATAACACACTATATAATTATTTACATATGTACCACATGAAAATACTAAGTTAATTTAGTGCACATCAATCACCTTACAACATTGAAAATGTGACACAAGTATAGAAAGTAAGTTTGTTCGGAAAATCCCCTTCACTAACACAACAATCATGACTCTGAACCCTTTATAAGTCTTGGTTCGTCTTAAAAAAAGGTTTCCACCTTGAAAAAAGCTCAGCAACATTATTAAAGTGTTATTCTTATTTCTAAGTAATGGTGCTTTCTGTTCACCTGACACCTTAAATTAGCTTTATTGAAAGAGTTGGCAGTTGCCATAGTAACCGATGCTAGGCACCACCTTAGAAGAAGGATTTGGCTCTTCAATGGAGTAGCTTAATCTTTTAAAAATCAGGTTCATTGTTGTCACAAAATTTCAAAAGTTATTTTCTTTGATGAAACATACATTTTTTCATAGTATGTTGGGCTTGCTATGAATATATTTTGTTACTACTTACTAGATAAGGAAATTAAACAATTGATAAGATTATCAGTTAAAATAGCACTATGCTAATTTCATTTGAAAAGCCTTTACTGTCTTTTTGATGTGCTAATGCCTATATATAAGTGCAGATTTACATTCATCATCATCATCATCCATCATCTTTATTGTTTTACAACCACTGACCAGATCTGTTTGAACTCAAGCCTCTCTAACATATCCTTTCCCCCACCTATCCTCCTCCACAATGACCCAGTCTTCACCTCTCTTTCCTCCAGCCACCTGTCGCTTGCTCTTAGTCTTGGCCTGCTGCTCGCCCACTTCAGTATCCAGCATCTTCTTTGATATCTTCTCCTCAATTCTCCTCACATAACTGTACCATCTTAGTTGTGCCTTCTCTGTCCTGTCCTGGCTCCTCAACTATTCCTCTCGCCCTATCTATTCTTATCATTTTTGAAAAACATTTTAAGTTGTTTTATAAGGAACGTTTAGGAATATTTATAGATAAAAATTCAATTTTTAGTGAAATTAGTTTGTACAAGTTGTATTAAATTGATGTGAAAGATATAAATATGTAATAAAATATAAAATATATGCACAATATTTGAATGATATTATGTTTGGAAAAGCCATAT
Source organism: Timema shepardi (assembly GCA_902151425.1). NCBI lineage: Eukaryota > Metazoa > Arthropoda > Insecta > Phasmatodea > Timematidae > Timema > Timema shepardi. Next base: position 473,609 of record CABFVX010000101.1, on the reverse strand, counting down.
CTTGTTTGTTCCCTTTTATGTGTTTCAATCCATCTTTCCTATCTATATACTTTCTTCCAAATATAACACAATTTATAATGATAGGAAATAGTTCAATGCAAAGTTATTTTGCGTAGTGGTGAAGAACATAACATCCAGCCTGTTTGTTTTATCAGTAATATGTGCAAGTGGATCAAGCATAAAGTGTATGACTGGTCGTCGCACCAAACTGCCCGCTCCTCGACCCGACACCGAGGGTCTCTCTCTCTGGAACCTGTTGTGTAAGAACATTGGCAAGGATCTGTCTCAAGTTTCCATGCCTGTGGCTCTCAATGAACCTCTTAACATGCTACAGGTAGGTCCATGATGACATTCCAGGTTCAGTCATAAGTTCTAGACCAAGCCATGGGTTGTGGCTAATTAAATATCAAGCTAGATCTGCTCATCTTATTTTCTTCCTCCACCATTTAATAGCAGATGAAAAATACCTCTTAATACAGTGTAAATGAAAAGTATAAGGAGTTGAGGCAAAGTCCACTTATTCATTTCAGAGTGAAGTTGAATAAAATAGTATGAAATGTTCCCAGAACTGAATCAAAGTTTGAATATTTAAAAAAAAAGTCACAAAAAATATATTTACATATTTAAGGCATTAATAATCATTTACAGAATTTTATATTACAAAACTGTTTTAACTACTGAAGCTTGCACTCATTGCACTGCTTGGTACTCATTTGTCTGATTATTTTTTTTAAAGATTAATGCCAACCACGCACAAAATTATTACAGGCTATTCTGTTAAAATATGAAGTGTGCCTTATTCAGGGTGTATTTTAATTGGTGTCAAATATTCTAGAGGTGTATTCCCATTGACCAAACATTAAGGATAGTTAATATACACATAGGTCTAAAAATCCTTATTTTCAGAACTATTAAAGATTTTCCTCAGTGATGGATTGGTCGTGGAGAATCCATTCAACCAGATTTGAACACGATGGATATTTAAAGTCCATTGTTTAATCAACTCTTGTGCCTGATGTTGACATTTTAAGAGAGCATATCATAAATGCATGTAATAAAATAAGTAACACTTCAAGTGTACTCAAGAGATTAAGCCTACAAAAAAATCTAGGACGCAGACTCAGAGAGTGTATGAAAGCAAGACACTATTTTGAACATTTTTTTTGTAACAAAATCTTTTTGTATTGCATTTTTGTTTATTTTTGTTAAACTTTGTCTTTTGCACTGCTTCTTCTGTTGGATTGCTTATAAATTGAACAGTAAAATTCCTCCTAGCTCAGAACCTAATCGTTTATAGAAACTAGACCCATGTTTATATGAACTTAAATTTTGGTTGATGGGAATACAGTCCTAGAATATTTGGCACAATCAATATACATCCTGTATGGTTTTCAATTTTTTTTTTTAAATACTTTCTGAGTAGAAGAGTTTATGGCAAAAATAATTTTTTTTGTACATAGATTAACATTTTCACTGTATTGTGGGAACTTTTTAAAACTTTGTCACTATATTTTGAACTATTTTTAATATTTTGCCAATTATAATATTTACATTTTGTTTAGCTTGAAATTCAGAACGCCTATCTTGATAGGTTACACTATGATGCATATGATAATATAGTATAATTCACCAAAGTTCAAGGTAAGACATAACTTTCAGGGTAGACCTAAACAAAGTTTACATTCTATTTAAATTTTAATTTCCATAAATAGACTATAAAATAAAATATTGAGTGACACATTGGTATTTTGTTTTTTCAGCGAATGTGTGAAGAGTTGGAATATAGCGAACTTCTAGACAAGGCTGCAGAAGTGGACGACCCATATGAACGAATGGTGTACATAGCAGCTTTTGCAGTTTCAAGCTATGGTTCATCTTATTTCCGTGCAGGCAGCAAACCTTTTAATCCCTTGCTGGGGGAGACTTATGAATGCATAAGAGAAGACAAGGGTTTCCGCTTTGTTTCTGAACAAGTAGGTGTAAAAATGTGAAGTTTATTGTTAATTATTATGGCTGTGTGAAACACGAAAATATCTCAATTGAGATGAGAAAAAAAAAAACAATATCTCACCTCAAAAGTTAAAAATGAATCTCAAAAATTTGAGAAATTAAATAATAAAATGAAAAGCAATTAACTGTCCTGAGAAATTTGCTAACCAAACCGAAAATTTATAATTCTAATAATACTGCGAATATCCAAATATAGACAACTTTTTCTTTCCACAAACAGTCTTCATTAAGAAATGTTTTGGATAAAAATATTGTTTTTCAATATCAAACTTTGACATTGTATACCTACATTGCAACGGTCACTATTTTATTAATTGTTTTTAAAATGTGTATGAGTTATATTTTAAGTGTTTGAATGAACTATAAGTCATTCCAAATGGAACTTTTTCCCCCATAAACTAAATATTTACTTTAATAAACATAATGTACATTTTTCTACTTTCAAAGGAAGCTTTTCCGTTTTAGTGTCTCAATATTTTTTCATATTCTCGTCTTGAAATTAAAAAAGTTGAACCTCACACATCCATATTATTATTATTTATTAATTATTATTAATTATTATTATTATTTAGCACAGAGTCTTACTACCCGTTTGGGTTATACGCTTACACATCCCTATTACTACCATACTTTGGTACAGGGTTTTTGCTCCTTGCCTTTAAGTGTGGCTACAATATCTTCTAAGTGGGAGCTGGGTGTACAGAAGTGGTTCATTCTCTACAATAAATGAAGGTCCAGTTCACTTGTAGCCCAAGTGATATAATAAGCCTGTAAAACATATAGTAAGGATATAAAATTTTCAAAAGTGTTTGGTCAAGATTGTTAAACCTTATGCGCTTACCAATTTTTTTTCAGTATAGTCTGGTTCAAATATTGGCTGAGACAGATTTTATCTTAAATTGATGTAGCTGCAGGGGAGGTAAGAACGATATTGGGGTTAGAATAATCAAATTGATTAATGGGAGATTGAGAATAAAATCCTTATTTTAATTCAATCATCTTAATCATACTGATACTTATTTGCATATAGTGGTGATTTCTTATTACTGTCATGTGTGTTCCTTGATATTTTTAATCTATTAATAAACAGCTGTTTACAAGAGTTTTAGTAGGACTTAAAACTAAGTTGGAGCTGCAAACAACATTGTCTATCCTATAAATTCAAATCTTCAATCATCATAAAAATAAGATATTATTTGAACTATCTGACACATTTTTGGTAAACTGACACAATTAACTTAATTTTGAGATCATTATTGGTTGTTGTTTTTTTAAATCAAATACTAATTTACCTACCAATTTAAGAAAAGTATCTTTCGATATCACATTAAGATAATGTTTTTATCACGTTACCAAGTTATTTTTAGTCTTGCACATGTCAATTAATATTTTCACTTGTGGTGCAGCACCTGTATAAACAATATTTTGGACAAGACAATATAGTTTCACTATCTTAGGCATGGGCATTATTGATTGTTGTATTTTCATCTTAAAATGATTACTAGGAGTATGCGAAGCTTTGAAACAAACATCAGCTTCAACTTCACTTCATAACACATTCTAGCTTCATCAATAAAAATATTGACAGCTAAAATACTCCACTTATGTTCAATTATGGACGTCTTGAGCTGTTTTGTACATTACAAAATTATATTTATATGGGAAAACTCTTAAGAAATTTAATTGCATGCTGTGATAATAACTTGATTTGTTAATATTACAGACATTTGTGCAATAAAACATTTTCCAAGTAATTTTAGTGCGTAAAGTAATATAAATAACCACAATATAATATTTTTTTCAAGCCTAAAAAAACTAAAATAAAATATCTGAACTTCAATTCGACTTCGAGAATATTTAATATATTTGATTCGAGTTTGCTTAAAATAGAAAAAGTGGACTTCGCACACCCCTAATGATTACTAAACATTTGTTTGATTTCATTAAAATAACTAACTATCCATGATCAAATAAAGTAGTTCAGGACACTGCTATTGTTTTAGGTGAGTCACCACCCGGCAGTCAGTGTGTGTTATGCAGAGTCTCGTAACTTTGTGTTTTGTCAAGATGCCCGCATCAAGACCAAGTTCTGGGGCAAGTCCATGGAGTTCCAGCCTACTGGTAAAAAAATACATTTACAGCATTATTTTGTCAGTAGAGAAATAAGATTTAGATATAAATGAGAGGCTGAGAAACTTGTGTGGTAGATCATTATGGCACTAGGCTCAGTGCTCATATCACACTCAACCTCGCATTTTCTTGGTTATTATCATCATCATCATCATCAACCGTTTACAGCCTGGGTTTGGGTCACTTTAGTGAAATGCCTCCATATTCCTCTTTCCTTCCATCCCTTTTTCTGTTTTAATCACTTCCATTCTTCTAAAATTTGAACACTTCCTATTATCTCTTTCTTGGCATCCCTTGTCTTTTTCCCACATACTTCACCTCCATCTTTCTCTTTGATATTCTCTCCTTTTCCATCCTCATTACATGGCCATACCGTTCCAACCTTTCCTCTACTATTTCATGTACCCTGACTCTTTCCCGGACAACTTAATTCCTAATCCTGTCTCTCCTTGTGACAGTTAACATGCGCCTCACAAATTCTCTTTCCACGGCCGCCACTTTCCTTATCTCTCTTACATCCACTGTCCATGTTTCTACGACATAAGTGATTATGAGTGCAAAGTACATCTTATAAAACACTTCCTCATACTTCAAGGGCACTTCTCTTCTCCATAACAGGTCTCTTATATACCTATAGAACAATTCCCCCTACTGCCCTTTTCTTATTACACCTTCTCTCCTCCCTCCTTGGCCTCAATCACGCTTCCAAGATATTTTACACTCTGTACCTTTATCATCGCTACTCAATCCAATGTTATAGCTTTACTAGGCCTTATCCTCTTCCTTGTCACTACCATCACTTCACACTCGGCCATGTGAAATTTCATCCTGCACTTTCTCACTTCCGCATTCCATTCCTATAGCTGTCCCTTGACTTCCTTTTCCTTTTTCTCGAGACAAACATGCAGCTTAAACTAAAACATTCCTTAATCTTCCTGCAAGATGGGGATGTCAAATGTTATGTAAAAAAAACCTCCACTTTGTATATTAACTGTGCATTAAGTGTAAGGATGATGATTCAGAGGGCTGGCTGGTGGTTAATATTGTGGTTGTTGTTGTGACCTCACAAGGTACGGTGAATGTAAGTCTTCCAAAACATGGGGACCAATACCAATGGAACAAGGTGACAACATGTGTCCACAATTTGTTCGGTGGGCAGCGCTGGGTTGACCAGTATGGGGAGCTGAGAATTTCAAGCGGAAAAAAGATAAACTGCAAGCTCACTTTTGTCAAGGTTAGGCCTTAAATAGTTGCTTAACGATAGAGCAGGNGATAGAGCAGGAATGCTGTTTTGTATTTATCTTTATATATTTTAGAGATAGATAGATCTCAGGAAGGAAAACCTATGTTTTTCAAGAAATAATGATAAAAGTGGCATTGAAATATCAAATTATGCACTAAATACACCTTCACTAAACATATTTTGCATCAAGACACATCTATTATGTTAATGTTATTTTTAGGAATAGTTTCAATTGGCTTTTTTATCTTAGATAATAATTTTCGGAAGTCCAACATCACTTTACTGTCAGGGCTTTGGTAAATAAAATGTAAGAGGTAAAATAATTATGCTTGGTTAAAATTACTTGATTATAATAGTGGCATTGAACCTAGGTTTTTATATTTTAGCCTTCATCATCATTATCATTATCATTGACTGTTTCCAACTTACATCAAAAACTTATTCAATACTTTAAAAAAAACACTTTATTATTCTAATTTGTAAAACTTTCAATCCAAAAATAAATTAATCTATAACATTTTTATACATATTTTTTTCCTTTAAACAACTCTACAAAATTACAGAATTTAAATTTATTATTCAGACCTCTAAACTGCAAACTAATCAGAGTTTTTGTCTCTTTTCCCAACCCTACTCTGGATCAAATTGCCCTTAGCTTCATATTTTGTTGTAGTCAACTATTACAGCAAAAAATGTTGTTTATCTACATTTGTAGTTCTCTTTAGCACTGACGGATGTCACCTGAACTTGGTCTTGAAAACTGTTTCAACCTATGAACAGTTAGTCATGTTCTAGCCGAACGCTACACCAGTCACACTATAAATTGTGTCAAGAATAATTAATACATATTGTGTCTTTTAATCATTACTTTGTCCAACATATTTTACCATCAAATTATTTTTATTGGCATAAATTGAAAGGCTAAGCTTGGACTTAAATTATAAGTAGGAAAAATAATTATAAGCCTAAAGTGGAAAATTATTTTTAAAATTTTTCTCTCGTTCCTGTGGGAAATTTATCCCGCCCGAAAATTTCCCAAAGTCAAAATCTCATTTCTGCACAGGCCTAATTTTTGTTTTTAATATATATTTAAAATACATATATAAATTCATAGTCCTCTTAGTGAGCTTAAACTCTTTAAATGATGTAATTAATAAATGGCTATCAAATTTAAAAAAAAAAACCTTTTATAAATACTCATGTTCAAGAATTTAGCAAATTTGCAAAATTAAAATGTATTATTCTAATCTCTATTTGACTAAATATTCTATTAATTTTTTTACAACCATTTAATTATTTTAGATCTTTATGGTATCTTATACAATGCATGTAATTAGAGGTTGTTTTTTCTTATATTAGGCGAGCTACTGGTCAGCGAAGCGTCATGAGGTGTTTGGAGTAATCACCAATGAAGAGGGTAAGGTGGTACGCAACTTGTTTGGCAAGTGGAGTGAAGCCCTCTACTGTGGAGTAGCACCCTCAGCTCGATGCATCTGGAGACCAGGTATATCCCAAGATAACCACAGAGATGATCAACATTCATCTAGTAAAACAATAACCATGCTCTTTGTCTTCGATTAAACTTTGTAAATGGACTGAAGTATCCTAAAAATCTCATAATTATATGATGGTTGTGTTTTCAATTGTAAACTATGTGTAGGCCTCACCCTTCTATGCATATGCTAAAATATAGTTACACTACCATAGTGAGTCATATGTGTGTGATTATTCATATGTTTACAGGAACAATGCCAGAGGATTATGAATTGTATTATGGCTTCACGAGGTTTGCCATGGAGTTGAATGAAGTAGATCCGGACATGGCCAAATACCTGCCGATCACAGACACTAGGTTCAGGCCAGATCAAAGGTCAGTGCTAGTATTATTTGTTCTTTGTCCTATCTCATTATGTGTAATATCTGACTCTTAACAAAGCTATAATGTTAAAAAAATATAAAGGGTTTATTATTGAGCAATATGAACTAGAAACAACTCGCTTCTGTGGCTGCTTGGTCTAACGCGTTAATCTTGTGTTAAACTCGACTGCTGATGATGGGCAGCTTGAGGTTTGAATCTCGGTCTGGTGTACTGAGGGTTGTTTATCCAAAATAGTTTTACACTCTTCCTATACGCAAATGTAGGCACACTTCTTATGAATATAACCTTCCGCATCCCTAAAATCATTAGCGTAATTAGTACATACACGCATAACCCGAATTGCTAGTAAGACACTGTGCTAAAAAAAGACTAGAAACAGTTGAGAAATTAACATTAATTTTGAGATTGGTATTCCTAAGATAAACAGTAGACGTAGATCACGTATAATTACAGGAATTCCAGTTAAAACTATAATATTCATACAATATTTTTTACGTTTATTAGGGATGGGCGTGAGGGGCCTTTTTACTTCAAGACTAGAATGGGATGGAAAATGAGTTAAAATATTGGGATCGGGACAGGAACAGAAAATAATAAAAATTACACTTTAGATTAGTTTGAAAAGAGATTTATTACTTTTTAAATTAATACGGTAAAACTTGACCTTTGCTCAGTTGATAGCATGTATCTGCTGAACTAAAAGTCCTGGGTTCAATTCCCATCATGGCAGAAAATTTTTATCATTGGTGAAATGTGGGTTTACCACCTCACAATGATGAATTAACTGCCATGGACTGGATGTTGGGCCTGTCTCAGGTTTAAGTTAGATTATAAGGCATATGAAGCTACAACAGGCTTAGCAAGCCGCTAGTGGAAAATATATGGTTTGAATAAAAAACTGACCTGGGTCACAGGAGGAAAACAGTATTGGACGTAAATTAAAGGTAATACTTGAAGGAGTTATAACATTACTAAATATAATATAAATAATTATATCATCATAAACCTATAATAATATAGATAAAAGTTCACAAATAACATTTTTTAAATTAAATGAATCGCAAAAATTTTAATTAATAATGATTATTAAAAATCAAATGGTTAATTCAAATAAATTTTTGATAGAAATTATTTTTATAGTACAATAAAAAATGTTTTACACTTCTTAAATGTTCTTTAGGTTTGAAACCCCTGAAACATTCTTTATCTTTGACCCCTGTTTAGCATTATAAAGTTTTGAAACCCTTTAATGTTCTTTAAGTTTGATGTCCCTTAAATGTCCTTTAGGTTTGAAACTTCTTAAAGGCTCTCTTAAGTTTGATGACCCTTAATTTTTCTTTGTTTGACACCCCTTTAATATCCACCCCTTTTATGGATCTTCACTTTCACCTCCCACCCCCACCCTCATATACACACCCCAAAATATGGTAGACTAGAATATTTATCTGTCCTTTTCTAAATTTCTCAAGCTCTCTCGCTTATTGAACCTAACAAATAGCCATTGATAACAGATCACAATGTAACATATATTTCTACCTTAATGTATAAGGGTGTGCAAAGTTCACTTTTTCAATTTGAAGCAAACTCGAATTAAATATAATATGAAATATTCTCGAAGCCGAATCAAAGTTTGAATATTTTCTTTTAGTTGTTTTATGTTTGAAGAAAATTATATTGTGGTTATTTAAATTACTTTATGTACTAAAATTACTTGGAAAATGTTTGATTGTATGGTTATTGTTTGTAATATTTCATATTACTCTGACAAATCAAGTTACTATCACAACATTTGATTCAATTTATTCACATTTTTTCAATATATATATATGAATTTGTAAAGTAAAAAACAGCTCAAAATTGTTGTAATTGAACCTAAATCAAGTATTTTAGCTGTCAATATTTTTACTGGTAAAGCTTCAAAGCTAGAATTTTTTTTCGAAGTGAAGTCGACGCTGATGTTTTTTCAAAGCCAAATTTAAGCTTTGAAGCTTCATGCAGCCCTATTAATGTATGTCCTTATTTTCTGTTGGTGATTATAGATTATTAGAGGAAGGTAACTTGACTGCAGCAGAGAACATTAAGCTACAATTGGAGCAGTCGCAACGTGAAAGACGAAAATGGAAAGAACAAGAAGGAATACCACACAAGACCAACTGGTTTAGGTAAGCTTGTAGATAATGCTTGGACTTTTAGAAATTGTAACAAACATAAACCTGCACCTTACTTTCACAGTGTTTAGGAAACTCACTTTCGCTTGGCCAGCCAAAATGTCACATGTCGGCTCAGGTTATTTGAAGATTCAAATATGATTATAAAAATGATTAATTGCCTAATGTCTTTAACGTTTATAAAACAGTGTGGAAATACTGTGCAATAAATTATAAACATAACATTCTATCCATCTACCATAAGTCCGGACGCAAGTTTGAACATGCAACTGCAAAATTCAAGTGGGGGAAAAAAAAATTGGTTCAATACACAGGTAACAAAAGTAACTAAATAATCATGATCAATCTCTAGCTCTGCTGCCATTGTCCAGTATGTGTTTTACTCTCCTCTGCTGAAGAATGGAACTGATGTACCCTGAACATTTTATAATTGTGTGTTTTGCTGTGTTTTTAATTGTGAACTTTGGGGCCTACAATTTTCTGACAAGTTTGTAGGCCATGCCCTTCTATCCTCTTTTCAATGTTTAATATAATTATATAAAACTATATGAGTAAACACATTATTAAAATGTTTGTGTTATAGTAAAACAGCATCAAATGAGGACTCGTGGGAATACAACGGCAAGTATTGGGACTGTCGCAAAAGTCCTGGCTTCGTCAATATGCAATTTGAGACGCTGTGGTGACTCCAAGAACTCTCTAACAGTTTGTTGAGTTATTGTTTCTCACTGTTGTGTAGATAACAAATAATGTATTAAACATAGCAGCAATATCACTCCATGTCTTGCCGTAAGTAGATCATCAGAAAGATTTTATAGTCAGCTCTTTAAGGTGGAGTTTCCCATGTGATACACAAAACTTTTTTTTTAAGAATCTTTTTAAATAATAATTTTGTGAAATCATATGTCACAATTGGATTTTCATGGTAATTATGTTTGGAAATTACTAGCTGTTAAATATATCTTGCCTTCTATTTAATGAACAAGCAAGACCTTAACTTTTTCCACAGAATCCAATTTAATTGGTGATAAGTCTGTGTGAGCTCTTTAGATTGAGGCAAGTCTACCTCAAGCTTTCATTCTTCGCCTCTCACTTGCACACTTAATGTTTGTGTGTTAACTTAAAGTATAACGATACTAGTAACAATAATAATTGCCATTATTATTCTGTCTTGGTTTGTCTCTGCATATCGGACATCTTTCAGTGCTTATTTCCATAAATGGGTATCTGTCCACATCTATGAGAAATATAAAACTAACTTATAACAATTTTTTTGTATTATTTTTTAATTCACACATAAATAATAGTTGTAAAATGGCGTTGCGTAGCTTACATCAAACAGGAAACTTGCCCTTAAATCTGAATATGTAAAGAGAAGTTTTATTCGATGCTTTAGTTATTATTTTTGCTGTCTATGTTGAAAAGTCTTAGGTTGGTAATTTTCCTGCCTTTCTAATGTAAATTACAAGTGGCGACTATGCCTGGAAGTAATCTCTGTATGCTCTAATTGTGCTGTGGCTTTAAAATTATGTGTGTAATGCCGAGTTTACATTTCCATGCATTACTGGTGCCAGATAACTCATTGAAGTTTTCACCTATTACTGTGGATTTGTGTAAAAATTAATGTTGACTTGTATTAAGAGTGCTGTTACAAATGTTTTCAATTTTCAAAGCGTATTCATATTTTGGTAGTAGATAAAAAGTAAACACATATAATATTTGTTGGATGATGGCATTAATTGTATGGTAAAAACATTTTACTGTGTCAGATACTCTGGTGATTAGATTGGATTAAGACTTAAATAACCATATAATAGTTTCTCTAAGGAAAACCTCTTTTCCATTTTTTTAATTATTTACTTTTTCTACCTTTTGTGCTTTTTGGTTTCCTCTTTTAAGAAGTTACGTTGTGAGTTTCACACTCCCTAGGTAGGGTGATGGGCAGTAACGATCAATCTTTTTTAAGAGGAAACCATTACCTCTTTGTCCAATGGCAGCAATGTAACGTGTTATCTGTGTTTATTTCATTGTAACAACCATATTGTGTTTGTTCCTTTAATAAGTTTTCTATACACCTTTCCTGTACCTTTTTCCAAACACATAAAATAAAATGTTTCTTAAGCCTAGTACATACTTAGAAACTTTGTCCGCAAAGTTTCTTCGGAAACTGTTTCTTTATGTTTCTAAAACTCTTTCTGCTCACAAATATAGGGAAATCGTTTGCAAAAATGGAAAAACAAATTGTTGTTACATTGTTTTCAAACGATTAAACAAATATTTTTCACGTCCAGACTTCACTGATCAAACATTGTACCCTTCTTTTTTCTTTTTTTTTCTGTTTCAAATAATTGCTATGCTTTCCATGGTACCACACAAATGTCCTTTAACCTTTTTTTTTCAACATCATTAGCATCAATTGAGAAATTTCACACACACACACACTCACACTTTAGGTTATAAGTAGATTATTAATATAATGAAATTTGCAAATTTTTATGGTTGAATGTGAGTTGTTACATTCAATTACAATATAAATATGACTACAGTACTTTAAAATGTGATAGTAAAATGGTTTATTAAATTTTAATAATAGATTGATATTAATTTCTAGAAAATGTTAAGTCATTCTCTAAAATTTTGGCTTATAAATTCCGTTGAATCCAAATCTGAAATATTTTAAAATCTGTTTGGTATGTTTCTAATATTAAGATTAAAAAGGTATTAAATTTGAATCTTACTCTTGTATATGAAAGAAAGTACAGAAAAGAGAGATGGAAACACAAAAAGAAAAAAACAACAATGTATTTTATAGTGAAAAAAAGGTCCACTTATCTGGTCACGTTTAAGTCAACTTTTTATTCTGCATGTCTTTTTGGTCAATATTTTTTAAGAAAACTCACTTGTTACCATAAATTTAAATTTATATTTTTTAGTTACAAGTTTTTTTCTAAGGATTAATTGGTTAAATATATTTTATATGCAAGATACAGACAAAAGCCATCAAATCTATCTGGGGAAAAAATTAATCATTAAGATATAAAAAGTAAAATTAATGCATTTAACATTAAAAAGTAAAGTGGATGTAAGATATCTGGACACAAGATGAGTTAAAATAGTAATGAAAAATCCAAGAAGCAGAAAAATGCAGAATTGCAAATAAATTGTTTGCAGAATCAAACAACCTTTAAAAGAAAATTTAAAAATCTCAAAATGTCTTTAATAATTTCAATCTTTGATTCATAATATTATAATATAAAATAAATAAAATGAAATAATTGAAAAAAGGCACAATTAAAAGTAAAAACACTAACACATCTTTACACACTCTTCAATATTTTGATGAGCCATTTGCATCTTCCTAAAGAAGTAAGATCAAACAGGAAATTAACCTCAGTGGTGCCAATTTGGTTGTGCGGGATGAAAATTTTGCTGGAGGTTCATCAATTGTTCTGTGAGTGGTAGGTGGTGCTAGTGTTGCACAGGGTTGAAATCAGGCCTAGGTAACGAATATTTAGGTTGGGTGGTTTTCTGTACTTAGTGATCCATTGATGTGCCGGATTCCATCTTCTTAGCTTGGACATAATAAAATGTGTTCTGTTAAATGATTTTAGTGCTTTTACAGTGTAATGTTTTTACTTTTATTTGTGCTTGGTTTTTTTTTCAATTCTAGCAATTTATTTATTATATCTGGTTCAGTGCAATTTATTTCATACACAATTTATTTATTTTGTAAAGCTTTTTAAAATATAAGTTGAACGTTGGGTTATTTGAAAGGGGACTAATTTTTTTTTTTTTTTGCATTTGTACATATTCATGTTGATTTTAGTAACTTTTTAGTCACTTTTAGTCAGTTTTCTACTGGGCAAGTCACTTTTCTACCGGGAAAGTCAATTTTCTTATTTTAAGAGACCTCGGCAATTGTATCTCTATACCATTTGATTTCCATTCAAAATTTTGAAGATTTTGAAGAATTCATGGAGCTATCAGAGTATCCATACAAAATAAGATTGAAAGTTGTACAAATACATTTGATTGCTGGATGAATAGTTAACTGGCACCAGTAACCCAGATAGCTGTGGACCTTCCTTAGTGATAAAACTCATAAATATCATAAATACAGTATATTTTTTTACTGTGAAAATATTTTTAAAAAACATTCACGTATGGCTCTGTATAGAAGGGAATAAGTCAAAATAAGCGAGTTTCTCGCTCAAGCCGAAATTCTACTTTGTGGATTTTCCTTTGGTCAACCAGTATATGAAAATGCTTTTTTTTTATTAAAATTAAGGTGGGCCTTTAAACCATCAACATATAAATATCTTGATGTAAAGCTTGCTCTCAATAATCTATAGTTGTAATTTTCAAAAGCTATTTAAATCTTGTTACACACTTCCTATATATAACTGTTCAAGAGTATGCGAACTCAAGTTTTCCATTCAAGTCGAGTTTTAGCTCATGTAAATACTTAAAACTTATCTATGTAAATAATTTTTAATTTAATATAAATACTGGCACCACATCTTATTACCCTTTCAGGCCATATGCATACTACAGTATATACTAATTACGCTAATGTGTTTTAAGGAAAGTTGAATTTAGAGCTAGTGTACCTGAATTTGTGTAGTGATAGACTGAAAAACCATTTAAGAAAAATCACCTTCATTACACCCAACCGGGATTTGAACCCTGATTTCCTCATCATCGGTAGTTCAGTATATTACAAGAGTAACGCCTTAGACCATTCGGCCATCGAAGCGAGTAATTATTTATTAAAATATACTTTCTTTTATTCAATTATTTTAGACAATAGCATTAATATCTTTACAATAACTCTGCCTTAAACTATAAGTAAAGACTGAGCCTAAGCCCAAGATTAATAATTGATAGCTCAGTGGTACGGCACTCGCACACTTAGCTGAGAGTCCAGGATTCAATTCTTGTGTCCGGTTTTAATTTTTTCGCCCATATTAATTCAATTTTAAAACATGTTTTGAAAAACTAGAATATCTTTAAAAAACTAATTAAATGAGCTATTATAAAATGAATGATAATAGTAATCTTTAATAAAATCTATGGTAATAGGTAACTTAAAATTTAATCATAATTAAATTTCATATCCTTTAAATACAGTTTTAACATTATACAATTTCCTTCCTCGTTGACATTGGTGGTCTTGAGATAAAGTGCTCACCTCAGGATCCAATGTATGTTGGTTCAAACCCAGCCAGGGTTAACAGCTTTTTCTTAAGCAATAGACATTTGTAGAACAACTGCCTTAAGAGGGGAAGTAAAGTTGTCGGTCCCAAGTCGATTGTGGCATTAAGTGAAAATACCTTTCCTGGTAAAATTCCAGGCTCTTTTGTTCTCACTCATAGAAATTCATGCATGCTAATATAATCAGTCTCTTCAGAAAGTGCACCTTAATTACTTTATATAGATAAATAAATAATTCCCTTCCTATCTGTAGTGCAACTGTATACTTAGTGCCTACCAGGCACAGGCACTATCCCAGAACTAGACACAAATATATCTCTTCTCTCAGATAAATAAGTTAAAACAGTAATATTTTCTTAAAAATGTATGTTTGACTGAGTACTCTATTGCCCTATCTTATCAGCTGCACTAAAGTGGAACCAAGCAAGGCAAAAGTAAGGAACGCAAGAAAAAAGCCAGTTGTTTTTGCAGTTTTTATAGTAAAACTTTTTTTTTTGTGAAAAAATATCAATAACTTTTCCTGTAAAAACATTGAGTTTAATATTCTTCACATGGTGAACTCAACAGATCTTGAATATCTGTCAAGAGTGTCCTGTGATCTCATGAAAACTTTTTCTCTTGATTTAAAAACGTTTCTTAGATAATGCCACTATGCTCATGGCAGATATTCAACAACTTTTGATATCATTGTGAGAAAAAGATTAACTCTATGTTTGTACTAAAGCACTATTTTATTTATTTGGACCAAAAAAAGTGTTGCTATAAAAACTGTAAAAAACACAGGCCTTTTCTTGTTTTCCGGCATCCCCACCTTAAGGGTAAACAAAGAGTACGTAACACACTTTTTCCTTAGGTTGAACTTGATATAGTCTTGCACTCAGGTATTTGAATTACATATCACTACAAAAAGATCCTTTCTTTTACCTTTTTTATCTTTGCCTTCTCCATTCAACTATCAGTTTGCTCAGTGGTCGACTTGAACAACATTCCAAGAGCCATATGTATCCATGCTACCCTATTTCCTGGATTTTTCTTTCTTCCCCTCTTCCTTGACTGTCTAACATTTTCTTAACTCTTCTTCACCCAAACTGCACAATCTATGAACTGCATTTTTGACAAGTAGAACTAATGAGTCATTAGTCATCAGGTTGACAATACAAGGCAAGAAGCTTGAAATTTTGAGCATGTCCGAATATATATATATATATATTAAAAATTTGAACTTGGCTCAAAAATTATAGAGTATTCGCAGATCCTTATTAATTGTGTGATATTATTATATCAATTGTTAAGAAAATATAATACTATATACAGACATGTTCATCAAAAGTAAACACTCTCACCAAAGCTTATAACCAAGATAATTATGTTCACAACTTTATAATATCTTAAATAGTTTCATCAAAAATGAATTAAGGGTTGTGAATACTTCTAAGATTTTTTATTAAATGTAGTTGAATGCTAAAACAATATGTTTAGAAAATGAGGAAAAGATCCTTTCTCTGCCATTGGTGTTTTCATATTGATACAAATCTCAATTTGTATTTATTTGTATACCATCAACTTAATTCTCTGTAACTGTAGTTCTTGAAAAGTTTAAGTTTGTCAAACTTCCACAGACTTTTTTCGAGTGTAGACTTACACAGAGTGGGACGTCTTGTACAAATCTATTTGTTACTAAAGATTTGAAAGTATAATAGAAGGAAGGGCATGGCCTACACACTTTGAAAAGAAAGTTGGATGTAAGTGCATGGCCTACACACTTACACACTTCTGTCCTCCTTGCAATGATTAAGTTTGGCGCCATTTTTTCTTTGTTTACTAAAGGATTGGTATCATATGAAGTAAAAACTATGAACTAAAGCCCTTGCAGATACAGAATATGTAGACCATCGCTTGATAAAGGTCACACTTTTTTGAAAATATGACAGTTATTTTGGATAAATATATAAAGAACTTGGTTTATTTTCTAACTTTTACAATGTATAGCTACAGTCTCTATAAATTAATCAAAACTACTAGATCTGGTTAGGGTGTTAATTTATTCTTGAAGAGTAGTAAGGATTTGTTTGATGGAAATTATGATTATTTCAGGAACAAACTGAATAATTAGTAATTGCCTGTGATTTAATCAAGCTACTACTAACAATTTATAGATACTTTGAACAATCTGAAAACATTAACTCAAAAGTTGATCAAATATGTCATCAAGAATCACAATATGATTTTCAGACAACTTTATATAATTATTTATTGATCATGGATTCAAATTGTTAGGATTGAAAATATCTTTGTTAAAAAGAATATTCTAATCCTGTTTTTATGATGCACCAAATTTAGAAAATGCAAACACTTTCCTTTATTTCTTTATCCTATTTGAACACATCATTTACACTCACTTTACCAATCACCATGAAAACCACCTCCGAATAGCTTCAAGATGCACCATGACCACGACCCCCTTGCCTCTGATTCCGCCCATAAAATCCCTTTGGTCCTGGGGTTATGGCAGATGATGACACGCCATCCGTGTTAGCACATTTATTCTATATGTGAGCTTGCCTTTTAAATATAAGTTTTAGTTAAATTTAATGTTGTGTGAAATGTGTGATATAATTACGTTAGTATTAACCACACACACATACACGTTACATACTTGTACATTTTTCATTGATCTAATACAAAAGTGAAACTTAATTTAGTTATCTTATATGATTATTTCCACTATTAAATATTTCAAAGGAATTTTGTTTGTGTGTATAAATATATGGATATAAAAGAAAAAAAAATTAATTTCAGTTAAATTATTATAATCTATAAATAATAGTAATTACATATATTTTTTCTCACAACAAAATGGCTTTAACAATAAAACAAGTTTTTCAAGGACTTCCACACCTAAAAAAATAATATCCTGGTCTACCTTACTTATGAATTCTGAAATTCCCATATCATTCCTTTTAGTGAGAGTTTAAATATTAATATTGTGATAGTTTAAATTTTATTAATATAATATTTAAATGTTAAAATTCTTTATGCTAAGTAACAGGGCTTTTCAGATATTGAAAATCAAACTTGAAATAGAAGACATGTTTTGAAATTTGTTTGTTATTGGTTACATTATTATTGATTGGTTTGACTCATCTGTTGTTTTTTAAATTACTATACTTATTTTCTTCAGAACTGTAAAAAATTATTACTTTACCGCTATTTTTACGGTTTTGATTAATTTCAAGCAGAAATTCATAGTTTTTATGTGATTCTATCTTTTTTCTACCTAATTTAGTACAGAAAAAACCAAATATGTTATATTGTATACCCTAAAGCTATTTTCCCCACTCAAACTTGATGTATTTTATATTTTTAATATACATATCATTTTATAACAGGGATTTCATAATGACCCTTTGTATTTTGGTGAATTGAGTATGGATTATTTTAGTAGGTATGATTTCCTTTGATATCTTTTGAAAAAGTAACTGTATTCTTTTCAGTTTTTTTTTATATCTCCCATCTATTTCTTGCTAGAAAAATGACTAGCTTCATAAATTGTACTTAAATAAATTGGGTGCCAGATAATACAAATTTACTGTTTGTTTTTAAAACTTCATTTTTTTTATATGTTTAGGGAAAGTATAATACCCCGGTAACTTTTTTTTAAACTTTGCTTTGTATTTAAATCATAGCAAGGTCAATCACCTCTAAACTGTTTTTACGGTAATGTCATTGAGGGTTTATTAGAACGCTCTGTATATCTTATTGTTATTATAATTTTCCAAACTAGCCTAACATATAAATTAAAGCCCTATGGCCGATGAGTATTTGAAGTTATATAATATATTACACTTAACTGGAATATTTTCATTGTAGTCATAATTTATCAAAACTTGAGTTCATCAAATTCATCAATGGTTGGCCTTGCCCTGAATTAATCAATTATATTAATAATTTAGTAAACAAGATAAAATCTGTACACTATTTAAACACTATGAGTGGAGTTAAAGATCTTTGTATGTGTATTGATAAATAAGTATTCTTAATAAATAGTTTCAATTGTCACTTCTGGATGTTAGTTTTAAATGAACTAAACAGCCTAATGGAATCCTGTTACATTTTATTGAAGGAAGATGTTTCTCTGTTGTGGTCAAATATACTTGGGGAAAAAAACTATTAAACTTCATCCGAAATAGTGGTTACTATAAAGGCTCTTAAATACTCTACAGTTCTTCTAAGTTTAATTTAGTGCTGCGAGTTTTTACCGAGTAGTTTTCTAGATATAAAGTTGGCATTTAAAAGCCCATTCACTAAGACATTCAAAAATCGTCACCAATGACGACAATACAATATTCCCGCGCATTCAGCTGTATGCCCAAATTTTGTGAAGTCAGCTAACTTTCCAGTAAATCCTGTCTTTTGAGGAGAAAGTAAAACACTTAGGACAATTTAGGTTTAGACCATTGTTGCAACTTGAAGCAATGCATTTGTTTCACTTAGAGATGCATTTACTTCTCTGCAATCATTATATACAGACATAACTGTGTTAAATAACAAATTTGTAACTAATACAAATACTGTAGGCCTTATATATTTTGAAAAAGGGTGAACATACAAATCATTGGACAATGATGGGACTGGTAGAGTCATGTCGCTAAAGTGTCATATCTGCAAAACAATCACCTCAAGTTTGTAGTATGGTGGCAATTGTAAATTGTCGTTATTGCAAAATTTCATACCTCTTTTGCAGTAAGTTAGTAATTATGTGAAAACTATTTATTATTGGGAGATTTCTATGCACTCTTGATTGTATTATAATTTCATAAATTAATACCTCAAATAATACAGCATGATAGAAATAACCAAACATTGGTTTAGTAATATCTGCTAGAACTAATATTATTCACATACCAATAAATGCATGGCAACATGGTAATTTATTACTCTACACTTTACTCTTTGTCTTGGTTATGCCTAGTTATGACTAGTGAGCAGATTATGAACACACAAAGTAATTTTGTATTTACTTGGATATAAAAGTTTGTTTTACTCATTAAACTTCATCACTTTGTTATTGTCACCATGTTTTTAAATTAATTACTATTCACTAGGTTTAGAGTATTCTCATTTGCTAAAAATGAAAAAAGATATTCCACAAACAACATAAGCTGAAAAGAAAACCTGAGCCAATCAATAATTGCGCTCAAACCAATATTCTATACTAAATCACAAAAAAAAAGTATACACATTCTAGGTACCACTGACCAGGAAAACTAGAAAAACCAGTAATTTTGATTGAATTTATGCATTGAGAGAAATCCTAGAAAAAATGATTGAGTTTTTCTATCTGTCAAGAATTTAAAGGCAAGGACCACTCTGAATATCTCTTTTAGGTGTAAGCAAATTTAAAAAAAAATCTAAGGGAGCACCACTCCAAATATCTTGGATACTAGTAGTTTTCTAAATAGTTCCAGGTGAAGACCTTTCAAAATAACTTCTAGGGACGTTCAATTTTCAAACATTTTCTGGGGTCGAGAGACTCTTTGACTTGGAGTTTTTTTTTTACTCTTCCCCCTTCACACAAATGTTCCACTGCCACTAGTTAGCACATTTGTATGCAAACTAATGTTTAACTTGCCGGCTTTCTGCTCGTGGCTGAGCACACAATCACAAGTGGAATATTCACTTTCTGATTCAGATCTTAAAAGACTTATGAGTATACTCCATTCATGGTAGGAATTACTCTCTGAAAGGTCCTTTTTCCTATCAATATGCTACTATATAATAGATTTATGGTAGGGAAAAATGCCTTTCTGAAAACAATTCCTACCGTGAACAGACTTTATTTAGATTGTACCCTGATCTTTTTAATCAGCAAAGTAGGGGTCCTATCTGTGACTTGTTTTCCAACAAAAGATGGTAAAGATTTGTTTCCTGTTTAACAAAGACCCATCTTGAAGTAATTTAAAGTATTTTAAGGCATAATTAAGGTATTAATTGTGTAGGACTCCAATAGTCCACCAACCAAAGCATTGAATAGAAATACTTCTTTCAATACTTGCTCAGGTACTTAAATTTGGTAGCATGTTAATTGTTCAACACACCGTTCACAAACTATTTCCATTCAGAATCATTTGTTCGGAGTTTCACAACCGGGGGCAAAACCTTTTAATTTTTTTTTTTGCGTATAACCTGAATGGTTAGTTAGTAAGACTCGGTGCTAATAATAATAATAATAATAATAATCTATTTTTTGCCAGGAAAACAGTAAATAATGTTGGAATTTTATTCTATAATTTTGAGTGGCCTCCCAGGATTATTTTTGTAGAGCATATGCAGACATGTATTGTCATAAATAAACATTTTTATTTTTATTCGCAAATACATAATTTGATTCAATATTAAAACATTTATTGACAAATGTAAAGTTATATTTTATTTCCTAAACTTTTGGAAGTTACTCATCATATTAGTATGAAAGTTTTTAAAGTATTGGATACCTCTAAATATTTACCACATCAGTTAAACCGTATTCTTCTAGTTAGGTTTACTTAAAATATGCACCAAATTATGTTTTAATATTAATGATTGAATCAAATGTACTAATGTGAAATACTGTACAGTAATATTGAATTATGTAATTGCTGCCATACTTCTTTGAATAAAAGCTTTAATTTACCTAAATATATATATATATATATATATAATATATTATGTATAAAATCATTAAAATGTTTATATACATTCTCAATCATTACAAGAGAAAAATATGTGGTTTGTTTAGGAAATGTTAAAATATATTTTAAAGCATTTGTAACATAAATAGTAATGTTACATAGTTTCTATTTAATACCGATATTTTTCTTCTGAAATTAATTTTTTGTAAATGTTATAGGCATTTTGAAAAAATTGCTTTTTCTCTCTTATTACATGGTATAAATAGGCTTGCTTTAAAGGATGTTATTTACAAAATAATGTTTGTAAGCATGAAAAAATATATTTCAAAATATATTATTTTTTATCTAGTTTTGTAATATGGTATTATTTTTATTTAAATAATACTTTGTGATGTAATAGCTTTACTAACAACCACATCAATTAATTGATTTGTGCATATTATTGTGCGGTTTTTTCTGTGATTTTTATAACATAGAACTACTTATAATTTCCCATAGGCTATATCACAACAATAATTAGAGATGGGACCTTCAAATCTTCAAATCCTTAGAATCCTTGAATTTCATATATCCAATTTTCAAATTTTAGTTTGGAATTTGTTTTTGAGCTCTTATACTTCTTATTGTTAGTTTAGTTCAACATAATTACAAGACAAATTTAACACCAATGTAGCATTTAACAGCTGAAGGTATGAATGTTATAGTGAATTAATTATTTTTTTAATTAATGATTTACTTACCGTCTCTGTTTTCAATAGCAACTTAAGAATTAATGTAAAGTAAACGTCCTTAGGTTACCATGTTGTTTCTAAAATTCAAATTCAAAATTTGAGATTAATAAGTAAAATAAAGATATGTATTTGTAAAATGATGGATTTTACCCATTTATAATCATAACATATTAAGAACGCTTATAAAACTCGAGCAAATACAATTTTAAAATTGAAAAGTTGAGCATACTGTTGTCAAAACACATATTAAATACAATTTTATGGTGCCGCATAATCTTTTGATTTAGGTTGCATTTTATCAGGTATTTTAAAGAGTAAGGGGGGATTGAGTAAAATGCCATTCCTCTTTAAAAAATATAAAATTATATAATATGTGTGTCTAATGTTGATCGATTTCCTTAAGAAAGGAAAACGGCATTAAAAGTGTAAAAAGAAAAAATTATAAAATTCCTGTTAATCCTTAGCATTTTCTCTTTATGTTTTTTGGCTTTCCTCTTTTTTTTAAGAACAATGCTTAGTGTGTTTTACATTCCTTTTTTAACAGTTCTGATGGAAAGAAATCGAGATCAAGGAATCAGTCAGCAATGATTAATTTTATTTAAGAAGCAACAATCACAGCTTTACACAGTTGTAGAAGTGTTGTTTTGGTCCCTTATGTTACCATTCTCACCCATCCAATAAATTATTATAATATTTACTTCTTTTGTGATATACAGGACATGCAAGACAATAATGAACGAATTTTATGGAAATGTAATAAGCTTGTTAAAACTCTTATTAATTTTATAGTATTGTTTATTTAATTTATTTGTGATGTAAGAAAAATTAATATTTTGTGTGTAGTGTAAATATGTTTATATTGTTACATCACTGTTTCATTGATGTCATAGTTGTAAATAAGCTATAAATACTAATGTTTATTAACTAAAAGGCAATATTAACACAATACAACTTTTTATGTTTCATAGAAGGATTGTAGTATTTAGATACATTTTTGTTAATGATGATCACATGTTGCTGAAAAAACACAACATCAATCTAGTTTGGTATATGTCAAAAGAATATCTTAAACAAACCTCAAAATAAATCAAACTTTTTTTTATTTCATTTTTATTAAGTATAAATTGACATGAATTTAAATCTTTAAATCTTGAGCAAAATTTGTGTCATACACAAGATAAAAGTCCATTAGGTGCTGTGTCCGTAGCTGTAGAAACTTGCAACACAAAATTGAAGGCCAATGCTAAAACACAAATTGAATTGTTATTTGTTGATGTTCCACATAAAGCAAGAAATATATATTTTACCATTTTCCTGATAGGCGATGGGGAAAATAAAAATAAAACAAGCCGTCGACAGAAATAGTTATGTAACTCTATTATAATTTAACCCGCCTTGGTGATGTAGTTAGCTAACACGCTGGTTTCGTGTTGATCTAGACTGCCGAGGTTGGGGAAATCGAGGTTCGAATCTCGCTTGGGTGAACTGGGGGTTGCTTTTCCTAATTGGTTTTCCACTCTCCCTCCACACAAATGTAGGTTCACTTCCTCTATTCAACCTTCCCAATTCCTAACCCATTAGCGCAATTAGTACTTAAGCGTTTAACCCGAACGGCTAGTAAGACACAGTGCTAAGTATTATTATTATTATTATTATTATTATTATATTTGGAAGAAGGTACAGGAAAGGTGGATCTTTCTCAAATCAAGAACTATGTCAAAATTTAATCTATTTCAATGTTTTAGTTTTTTTCATAGCTCAAACTAAACTCGGCACACATTGACTTTTTGACCCTTTGAATTGTTCAATTCAAGTTTTGTGATTGCTAATATCTAACTCTTGGCCTAGCATCGGTCAAATTTCTTCATTATAAATTGTTAACACTACAAACATCTGCTTTACAACTTTAACAAAGATTATTCAAGTTAAGTTTCCATCTCAAATTTTGTTCAAATAAACTATGTGACCTGTTTTGAGTAAACATAATCCTTTCTAAAATCATATTATTGAAGAGAATCATAACCAGGATTAACTTTTCAAAAGCCATATCTAATTATCATACTGTCAATGCATGACATGTTTCTCTATGTTTACTATCTTCTTTTACTCTTTAAAGTGTCACAATTGGCACTTCATGAAATATGCACTTAATACTGGTAGTGTTTGGTATTAAATTTTGAACAATTTCACTATAAAATATATTATTAGGGGTCTAAGAGAGGAGGAAGAAAGATTTCCAGCTTTTATCCCCTCAGTTCATCTTCTGCTTTTAAGTGATATTCATACTATATTCACATTTCTATACTAATGATTCTATTTAAAATGTCTTGGTATCGATTCAAATAACACTTTTTGGATGAATTACTTAATGAATATAGAAAAACATGCGATTAATGAAATGCTACAATTCTTGTAATGGGATTATTATTTGTTAATATTTATTAATAAAAAAAGATCGAAGTGTGTTGTTAATCAGAAATAATTGGAAGGATGTATATTTTGAATTTAATTTATTTAGATTACCAAACAATATATAACTATCCTAAAAGGATTTTAAAAATTTTGGGTGACATTAGTGCACTCTTTAACATTGAGGTGAATGCTATACTCCATTCACGGTAAGAATTACTCTCTGAAAGGTCTTTTTTACTACCAATATCCTACTATATAATAGATTTTTTGCAGGAAAAAAGGCCTTTCAGATAACAATTCCTACGGTGAACAGACTTTATATAAAAAGAAAAATATACCGATAGTTTATAAATTGTTAATATAAGATATAACCTGATTTTGTGTGGAAGAACAGTTTAGAAAATTAAAATATATTCCCTTGCAGCCAAAATTGATAACATTTTACTATATTATTAGTGTTATTTTATGGGTATTGATAATATCTATCGGTGACCCCAGTGGTCTTGGGGTTAAGTGCTCTCCTCGAGACCCAAGTCTCGTGGATTCAAACCCATCCGAGGTGAACAGATTTTTATTGAGTGATAAAAATCCATATCACAACTTCTTTCGGAGGGGAAATAAAGCTGTTGGTCCCTTGTTGAGTGTGGCATATAAAGGAACCCTGAAAGGTTTGTGAAAATTTCTTTCTCGGCAAAATTGGTGGACCCTTTCTTTTTCTCCCATAGTCATTTTCGTGTGCTGATATAATCAGTCTGTTCAAAAAGTGCATGTTAAATACCTCAAATAAATAAATAACATCTATCAAATGTGACAGCTGCAGATAACAATACTTTATATATTGATATTGTTTTAGTAACTTTAGTAACTATTAGATACTGTTCTTCCCACCAAAAACCAGGGTATAAGTTCTGTGATGTCAATTTATAAAGTTGGCTTTTTTAACATTTCTTATGTTATGAGGTCGGGCCTAAATAATTTAAACAAATAATTTACTTTTAACCCTAATATTATTTTTAAGAGTTTATCTTGATAAAAGAAACTTTTTGCAATAATTATAGATTATATTGTTTGAAACACTTTGTATGTTATTAGCAGTATTGAACTTAAAACAGTAGTTAGTTTTGTATGAGAAATTTAAAAAAATATTTATCTTCTGCTATAAGTCAGGAGAGTATTTTTAAATTCTGTTGATTTTATTTTTTAAACAGAAATTTAAATTGTTCAACTCCATTTTGTGTTTTTATAAGTATAATTCAAGCTGTTTTTCTAGTGAAACCTGTTTTAACTTAATTTAATAAAGACTTGGTTATCATATTATATCCTAGTGTGGTCATAAATGAATCTGCATTCTAACAAATATTTGCTTGTAATGTATTTAATCTCGTTTGACCTGTAATCCATTCACAAGAATATGAACTTATTGTTAAGTACTTAATTTTAAGCTATATTTATCTATTTGATTTGTATCCACAGTTAAACACATAACTCAAGTTGAAATAATAAAAATGCTTGGTATTAATATGTAGTTATACAATTTATTTTATTTTTGGCATTTAATTTGCCCCAAACATCAAGCCAGAAAACTCGTGTATTTTACGGACACACTTAATGTGTATTTACTTAGGAAAAGTTTCCAATCTGACAGGAATAACATTTTTATCATTGTTATATTTTCTTGTCAAAAATATTAGTAAAAAATCATGTATAAAATAACATACTATTTATATTTAACAGCTAATCACACGGAGAAGGATTGCCTTGAAAATATCCGTATTGACAAGGTACCTGTTTCCTAACTTCCATCATTTACTAGTTACTTAAATTTATATTGAATCATTCATTTAATAATGTTTAGCACAGCATATAGGAAACTCAATTAAGAAGTAAAAAGTTTGGTTTGGTTTGGTTAAGTTTTGGTACACTTCCTGTTTTGGATTGGTTTGTCTAATGTTAACCATGTTTCCTTGCAGATAATAAATTTTTGTATGAATTTTCAATTTAATATGCACATTGACAGTGTGAATGATAATTTTTTTTCTTCTGAGCATACAAATAATATGATTTTAAATATTTGTTGGCAAATATTTGCTGTAAAATAATCCCCTTTGTTTGTATTTTATCTACATTTATGTTAGAGGTTTTCATTTTTCTTCTCATTAACTATATTTATGACAAACTTTATTTTTATGAGCCATAGTTCTTGCATTGTGTTTTCTTTGGCAAGCTCCTTTCAGTTTTAGTGTAGACGACTGTATAATAATATTTGTAAAATATGTTAGGTACTAACTAACCATTCTTGCTCCGTTACACTAAGAAGGTAGATATATTTGAATTATATGGAATACATGTGAAAGGTATTAGTATTTCAGGCCACATTAGAGAGTATGTTAATCTACACATAAAGAAAATATTTGTAATTTCTTTAGCTTTAAATGCATTAAAAACATTTTGCCGGTGGTATTGATATTACAAATTGTGAAGGAAAAATGCCTCTTAGGTTTTTTGTATCTAAAATTACTTTAAATTTATGAACAATTTAGGTTTGAAACCTAAGCAATTTCAAACCCCATTAGCTTTTGAATTGTATTTCTTAGATATTAACTATACAAGACAATTTTTGACTGAGTTTCACGATGACTTTGAGAGTTGACAGTTGAAAAACTTATTAACCCCCAAAAAATTGTTTATATGTTAAGGACTGATTCAAAGTGATTGTGGATTCCACTATACCTTTTTACTTGTCTCCCAAACATTCATACACTATATTTAATATTTATCTTGGGTTGATTTCTTTTAAGATATCTCGACTTTTTGAAACTCATCTGAAACATTGTTTAGTTTAATTATAATGTGGAGGGTGACCTGGTGGTCTAAGGGTAAGGTGTCAGACTTCTGTGCTGGTGTCCAGGGTTCAATCCCAGGTCCCGGCACAGATTTATCTGATTGCCAAACCCTTCCTTCACCTCTGACAATTTG
Organism: Timema shepardi; assembly: GCA_902151425.1. Lineage (NCBI taxonomy): Eukaryota > Metazoa > Arthropoda > Insecta > Phasmatodea > Timematidae > Timema > Timema shepardi. Next base: position 446,175 of record CABFVX010000101.1, on the reverse strand, counting down.
TGTATTAATCACAACTTGTGAATGTGAGGAATGCCAGGCCTTCCACCGTGGTTCGGATTCCACGTTAAACTGTAGGTCCTCCATTTCATCGCACAATCACCCTACCATTACACATTAGCGTAAGTGCATATAACCTGAACGGGTAGTAAGACGCGGTGCTAATTATTATAATTATTATTATTATTATTATTATTATTATTATTATTATTATTATTATTATTATTATTATTATTATTATTATGTGAGAAAGCTCAGCTCCAAAAGAATATAATTCAAATTAGTTGTCACAAAATTATTTTAAAGCAATAATATTGTTTTGTTTCAAATCTCCTATTTTCTAGATAGGCATAAAGAAGGGCATTACCCCACCATTCCTGATAGAACGTAGTTTGTTGAAAAGAACATAAATGATTTTAAGTAGTTTATTTAAATTTACCAAAATGACGAATATTTGACAAATGGTGGTGAATAGAGAAATTTTCAGAATGAATCACCTCGGAGGATTACATAACAATAAAAATGAATAAAAATATAATACATGAGAAGTAAGCTCGCAAATAAATTATAGTGTTAAATTATGTATATAATCCCAACCAATGGATGTATTAGCGGAAAAATTTTACAAACGCAAAATAAAAGTGATTTCCTAGATTAAATATGACATGATTTTAATACAGTAAATAATATGTTCTAAACAGAAAGTTATACTCAAAAAGCATAATATTCACACTAAAATATTACATTGTTGAGACAACATAATTAAGTTACTTCATCTTTCATTTAATTTTAATAAATAGTAAATACATCAAAAAAACATTACTGGAAAGCTCTGTACGATGACACAGAATTAAAGTTTTAAAAATATTTCATAGTTAAATACGAAGAATGTTAGTTACTTCTTCCGCCATATAAAGCAATAGTGTGTGAGATCACTTCTTGTTGTGGGTATGATCAGAGAGAATAATAGGAGCTCAAGGGGCTACAAAACCAATAGTTTATGAGATATTGGCAAATATATTTTTTAAATTTAGGTCAGCTAAATTGATTTCTATGCTCTTTGGTGAACAGAATTTTTTTTTTATTATTTTTTTCTCTCACTGTTTCTGTAATGATGCATATTATTTTTATGCTCTTTTGTGAGGGGGTTTCTGGGACAATGTATATTATTTTATCTTACATATCACAAGTTTTTAGTAAATATCTGCATTTTTAGGCAAAGGAACGAGAAACTTCGTGTAGTGCACCATACTCTTTATTTGTAATAAAGCATACAAGTTCATTTTAAATTGAAGCTTATATTCATTTTACCTGGTTATTTTCTATTGAACTTTGAATAAAAGTGTTCAAATTAAAACATAGGATCTAATCTTTAACTAAATTCAATTTATCTTTGGATGTGAATGACTGCTTATCTTTCAATAAAAGTTCATATACTGGTCATCTTTTAAAATCATTACTTTTTAATTAGTACCAAGTTAAAATAATATTTATTGCGACATATATAGTCACATAAAACCAGAAATTGATTTTTATAGTAAAATTAGATTTATAACTGAAGTAATGTTTAAAAAAACCTATTAAAACTGCACCGTTCATTTTTAAGATGAACTTGAATTAGTTTGATATTTTCAGGAATTTTCCTAACATTGTTTTTTTATATAGTTGAAAAATGACCCTGCAATCAAACTTTTTCAACTATTCTTAATTAAAGGCAGCTTACCCGTATTAATTAAATTCAATATATTGCTACACATGGAAGAAAGATAGGAACAAATAGAAGGGAACTAACACAATATGGCTTTTACAAGGAAAAGAGGAACACATTTCACACTTTACAATGCTGTCACTGGACACCTCTAGAAGAAAATCACTCATTACATACAGTCCTACAACAAAAGTTTCATTCTATCGAAGCTCTTCAGTAAGCTAGCCTTACCCTTTCCCCCCACCCATTTAAAAGAAGAAAAAATAAATTGATATAAAATTATCTAACATATAAATAGAAATATTAATTGCAAGTGATGCACTAAACATAACTGTAGCTAAATATTTTACAACCTTTTTCTTTATATGTACTTTAAACTATAAACAAACACATTATATTTATCATACTATTATTTTCATCTGAATGGATGGAAACAATTATATTTTACAAAGTCGAATGTTTCATAATAAAGCCATATGATCAGATTTGTTGCTAATTAACTGAGCTATAACTACTTGCTTGTACAAAATAATGCCTTACTTTAATATTTACTTTAAAACTATAATTTACCACCAATAATAAGAGACTAAAAATAAAATGTTAATGAATTACTTGATATAATCTAATAAAAGTAAGTAATTGTAAAAAAAAAATGACATTGAAAGAGTATAGAATTCTCCAAAAGACTAAGTTATCTCTTTCGTTTTACAAAGAGTAGTAGGCTGGATTGAACTAGCAGATTTGGAGAGTGTTTGAATGATTTCCAAATCAATTCCCAACCAAAAGCAACCTCCCAGAAGAAAAAAGGCCCTTTTGTTGCATTTAGGCCGAGTCACAGTATTGTTTATTTTACATTCATATTTAAAATAGTAAACCTGACAATCAGTTTGAACTAGAGCTGTGGTAACTGTAGTAAGGAACTTATTGTAGACACTCGGAAATACAAATAAAGTAAAATAGTCCTCACGTGGAAAGTATATTATAATAATACACAAATTATAAGGCTTAAAGATGTTTTAAAGATTATGTTACCAGTATTTTTTATGTTTAAAAAAGTTGCAATAAATTCCTCAGTACAGTTTCATAGCGCAAACAAATTAAATATATTCTTTGTATGTCTTGTAAATCTACTTTTATATTTTGTAATATTCTTTAGTGAAAATGTATGAGATCCAGCCCTAGAAAAAAAAGTGAATTTTATTAGAAATAAAACTTTACATATTGTGGTCAGCAACTTAGAACAATCATTCATAAGCAACTCTATGGTGTCATGCACATTATTTTTGATGAAGCAAACTTTCAATGTCCTGTTATGTTTTGAACTAGTAATGTAAATACTTGCTTCCTATTCCATTATTAAAAGAGTGAGATAATATTAGTGTTTTATTTACTTAGAATAAAATCAACATTTGTATATTACCTAAGCTCAGTATATCCAGAAACTTTATAAAACAAATAAAACAGTGCAATCGTAATAAATCATCACTAATACCATGCTAATACTTCCTATTTTCTTTATAAATATTTTGACATGGGTCTTCCCAGCTGTGTTGCCTGAATAAACACAGAATAAATATTTTTTAAATGTAACTTAGCACCTAAATGGTGGTGAGTAGTTATATAGTTCCTTGTGTCTTTATTTTGGTCTTGTTAAAACCGTAAATAAAGCAGTATTGTTTTTTTGTCAACTGAAGGGATTTGAACACACTCCCCCCGTCCCTCCCCTTTGCTACGGCCTTGTGTATTACCCGCAATCATATGTAACGTCACAATTCTCCGTCTACCGGGTGGACCGTGGAGGTCACCGGAGGGGGGGGAGGCGTGGCCCTGTTGGTTCGGTCCCGCCTCCAGCACCACCGGACGGCCGTCCCGGGGCTCTTGTCCCTGGAGGCGGTCGCCGTGCGGCTGTTGGGTGCCGCGTACTCCGTCACCCTCGTCTGCGTCTACGGACCACCGCGGATGGTCCTGCAGGTGGCCGATTTGGCCGTATTGCGTGCTCTCGACGCTAGCGTTGTGCTAGCGGGCGACTACAACGCCAGGCACGTCTCTTGGGGGTGCGTGGCGTCCCAAGCGCGTGGTACGGTCCTGAGGAGGTTCGCCGACAGGACCGGACTTTTCATCCACCGTCCTCATCTACCCACCTACTTGCCCGATCACCCTCGACACCATCCCAGCTACCTGGACCTGATCCTGACCACGAGGAGGCCGTTTCTGACCCCTCTGGTCACCCATCTTTCCCACTCCTCTGACCACAATCCGGTGACTAGCGTTATGCGATTTCTTCCCCTCCAGACAGACGCGCCGCCACTGTTCAACTACCGACGCGCGGATTGGCCTAGATTCCAGGCTAGGTTGAACCGCGTTGTGGCCCCAGCCGCCCCCATACCCGACGTGGAAGAGTTGGACCGGCAGGTTCAGCTCTTCACCGCCTCCCTCCTGTCGGCGGCGGAATCGTCGATCCCGATCCGCCGACCCCCCTTGTTGGGCCCCCCGCTCCCACCCGACCTGATAGACGACATGCGCCTACGCGATAGAGCGCGCGCTCTGTGGCAGAGAGGTCGTCTCCCCCGTGTCCGGGAGATATACGTCGCGCTCCGCTCTCACTGTCGGCGCAAGCTTAGACAGTGGCAGAGGGAGGCTAAGACGCGCCGTCTTGCCGCTCTCGACACAAAAGATCTCTCCTTGTGGCGCCATCTGAAGGGGATGCGTCACAAGAAGGACCTGATCCCCGAGCTGCGCGTGGCGGGCGGATTGGCGTCCTCCGCCACAGACCGTTCAGAGGCTCTGGCGGTAGGATTCCAGGCCAGCTTCGCGAGGCGACCGGGATCACCGGAGAGAGAGCAAGCGGATCCCCCGGGTCACTTCCTTCCCCCGGTGGCAGGTCAACCCCCGTACCCCGACCTGCGGCTGGTAACCCCCTCCGAGCTGACCAGGACCGTGGCGAGGCTTCGCGCCGCGTCCGCTCCCGGGTTGGACCGGATATCCCCCCTCCTCCTGGCCCACCTCCCTCGTAAAGCCTTCGTCCTACTACTCCGCATCCTGAACGCGATGTTTCTATTGCTGTACTTTCCCGCGCAGTGGCGGGTGGCGACTGTCATACCCATCCACAAGCCCGGGAAACCGCCCGGATATCCGACGTCCTACCGTCCTATCTCTCTTCTCTCCTGCGTCGGCAAAGTCGCCGAGAGACTGATCTTGTCCAGACTGGAGGCCTGGCTGGAGGTGAACCCCCTCCTGCCGGATCACCAGTTCGGGTTCCGGAAAGGCCTGTCCACCACCCACGCCGTCGCCAAGGTTGTCGACCTGGTGACGGAAGCGTTCGACGAGCGTCGCCATTCCGGCTTCGTCTTGTTGGACGTGAAGGGTGCGTTCGACAGCGTTAGCCACCGAGGACTTCTCGCGGGGCTTGCGGAAGCCGGAGTTCCCTCCCCCCTGCTTCATCTCCTTCAGTCTTTCCTCCAGGACCGCTCCTTCAGAGTGGGCGTGGACCACCAGTTGTCGACCCCTCGTCCCATAGTCTCTGGAGTCCCCCAGGGCTCCTGTCTCTCCCCCCTCCTCTTCGCCCTCTTCGTGCGCGACGTGCCCGTCCCACGGGGAGTCTCCCTCTTCCAATACGCCGACGATACCGCTGTCCTGGCGACCTCCCCCGATGCCGCGGTGATCTGGGCCAAGCTCACCATGGCATTGCGGGGGATAATCGCTTACCTGGATTCCAAATCCCTAGCAGTCAACGGTACGAAGACGTCGGCGATTCTGTTCACCCGCCGCAGGCCGGGTCCGTTGCAGCCCCTCCGCGTCGCGGGAGAAGCGGTCCAGTGGTCGCAAACGGTGAAATACCTGGGTGTGACACTGGACCGTCGCTGCAACTGGGACTCGAACCTGAGAGCGTCTGCAGGGAGAGCGAGGGGAGTCATGTTAGGACTGGCCCCTCTCCTGCGCCCAGCCAGCCCGTTGAACCACGGCCATAAAGTAAGACTGTTCCAGGCTTGTATTATGTCCCTCCTTCTCTACGCCGCGCCTGCCTGGGCTTACCTTCCCCGCTACCGCTTCTCCCCGCTCCGAGCGGTTTATCACCTCTGTTTAAGGTTGATGCTCGGACTCCCCCCCCGCACCCACACCCGAGTCCTGCTAGACTTGTCTGGCCTCCGACCCCTGGACGTGGTCATCCGCGGGCTGGCAGTGAACTTCTTCTCACGTGCGCAGGCCAGTCCTAACGCGATCGTACGGGGCATCGGCGATTACGACCCCCCCGCACTTATCCACAGACGCATCAGAGACGGTGTGGTGGGCCCCCCCGCCGGATACGGATGACCCGGGAGGTAGTCTGCGGCGTTGAGGAGCGAGCGCCCCTGGCCACGGCCTAAGGCCGGCTTCGCCAGGACGCGGCTCCGGAGCTCTGTGAGACCCCCCGGCTGGCGCTCAGCCCGTCGTGAGTCCGTGGGTTTGTGTGTGTCTGTGCGCGTACTACACCTTCGCTTCGTCTATATGTTTATGTTTATGTGTCCGCTGCCAACCCCGCCGATTGTCATCGTGGGTTGGCCATCTACAACAAAACAANGAAAAAGTAATTGGTACCCGCCGCACTACCGTTAGTTTTGAAGCTTTAAGGTACAAAAAGGATGGGGACCTCTGCTCTTCAGTATCAGAGTTTTTATATATATATATATAATGTTAATGTCAGGACAGAATTATATATAAATACAATTCTGTCCCAACATTAACAGCCCTAAGAGTCTCAAACACAAATTATTCTCACATTAAAGTACACAAATAGTGATACTAGCGCATAGGTTCACAAAGTTAGGGAAGCTACTAGTAAGTTCTATTCAAATAATACTGTTGGTGATTCTGTAGAGTGATCGCGCATGCGTACACCCTACGGAACATACTATTGAAAAGCTATTATTAAGTCAATAGTGTCGTCTGCAGAGAAGCAAACACTAAATATATTAGGTTTTAGACAAGCGGCAATTTTAGCTAGAAACGCTTTGTTACCCTTAATATAGTTTGATATTTAAGATGCCGAATATTATCAACGATATTAAATTAGATTTTAAAGATGTCATGCTTCGTCCAAAAAGAAGTACTTTGAAAAGTAGGGCAGACGTAAGTACAAATCGTATGCCTGTCACAAGCCATTTAATGTTGACCTAGTTGTGAAACAGCTGCATTGCGTTCTTTTTAAAGAATACAATCCATTTCAATTAAATGTTTATTAATCATTTTTCTAAACATTTTTTGAATTTCACAGGTTGACCTTTATCGAGAAATAACGTTTAGAAATTCTAAACAAACCTATCAAGGTATTCCTGTAATGGCATCAAATATGGATACTGTGGGGACTTTTGAAATGGCTAAAGCAATATCCAAGGTTAGTGATGATTTGACATTCAAATGATCAGGGTTAAAACCTGATAGAAAAATATCTGTGATCTGTTGTAGAATTTGCTGACCCTGCGGTAATTGATATAGTTTTGGGTATAGTGAATTAATGGAATAATAGCGCCATTTAAGATTCAATTTATGCTAAGAGTAAAGTGTTCTTTGTTTTTAAGTGCTAGAAATCTCATTGTCATTTCGGGATGTATGCATCTGAAACAGCTCATATAAGGACACTAATAAATTTTAAGTAAACTTATTAAGTCACCACAAATGATGGAAAAACATTAATCACATACACTCTCAATTGAACTTTATAGGATTATAAGCCCAGTCTCCACAATCATGGTCAAACATGCTAACACTGAGCTGACTTTAACACTTTTTCTAATTAATACTTAATATCTAAGTTGATTCCCCTCTTGCCTCAAAATATTACAAAATATAACTTAGGCTTTTGAAATATTAGGCCCTAATCAAATTATAAAAATTAGAAAACCCTATTCCAACCTTATTTCAAATTGAGCTGAAGATACAATAAAACTACAAATAAACTTGATTTTAACTACTATTAAAATAATCATAACCCTTATTCTAAATTATCTACAGAAATTCTTATCCAAGGACTTGATCAGGTAGACCTTCTATTTTTATAAACTAAGATCATTAAACTATTCCTAACATATAACAAATTCTTATTAATTATTCAAACTGTCATTAGAGGCACAAGGTTACCAGAAATATCCGCTTTATATTGGCTTCATAGGCTATAGTTTTATTAGCTTTTGATTTGTGGCTTTAAGCATTCCATACAAGGTGGATTAAGGCCTAAATAAGATAGATTACAAATTTCATAATATTATATTAAAATGTAAAATCATTATAAAAGTTGTCGTTTAAACTAGTATGAAAAAAAGCGTTTGAAAATGTTTAGTTTTGACTGCTTCAGCTAGTTCTTCTTTCTACAATTGTGCACAACTGACCTCATGGCTTAGTGGTCAGAGCGACTGGTAATCCCAAATTGATTCCTGTCGGGTATCTGGGGATTATTCTTTTGAAGGGTAATAATTACCACAGTCGTCGGGGTTTGGCTAATTAGGTTTAAGTTTGGTTAAGATCTTCAGCTGTTCCACCTTATAATATTCACCATCATCATCTCATCAGTGCATGGAAAGAGTCTCCACGATAAAAGATGTACAATTAGTACATTTGGGTGTCACCTGGGCATTGGTACATTAGTACAGGCTAATCTTTCCACTACTGGGCTACAGATTGATGAAGCCCAGGCATGCCATTTTTATTATTACATTTACTGTCTAGTTTGTCTTATTTAATAATAATAATGTTATAATATAATATAATAATATATAATAATATTATTATAATATATAATAATATTATTATAATATATAATAATATTATTATAATATAATATAATATAATATAATATTATTATAATATAATAATAATTATTATTATTATAAGATGTTTTGTCTTATGACAGATCCATTCATTTTGTCAATGAACTTAAACCATCAATGCGCCTGCCCTGTCCTTTGCCTCCTCCTTTTGCTCCTAGAATTTGTCTTAGATACATATTATAATTTGTCTTAAATCCATTAAAAAGGGCATACAGTAAAACTTTTATTTGTTGGTTGGGGAGATGTTGGAAAAAAAAAGGAAACATTGTTTTTGTAAGCTCCTCTAGTTAGTAATATCATTATGCTCTCTCTCTAAACCATAAAATTCCGGTTCAAATCTCCTAAACACTTGAATAAGGCACACTTATCTACACACAAATAGTTTATAAAATGAAATATTCTTATCTTATACTTTTAGCTAACATCGAAACTGCCTCATCAGGCTCTATATTAATGTCCTGATGCACACTTAGCAATGCTAGACTGGTGGGTCGATTTTGTCCCAGATTGTTTATAAGATAACTTTTAGCCTCTTTAACAAAGAAAAAGTTTGTTCAAGTGAAGTAGTTGATACAGTGTCAATGTTACTTATATTTGTAGCATTTTAAAAATGTTAGGATAAAATGTTGCACTGAACTGAACCGAACCAATCCATTGATAGCTGTATTCAACCAGTCACAATTGCATATTAGTTCGGTGAACAGTAGACCTCACTTCCACCATGCGCTTATCGTTACTACAGTCTTAGAAGTTGTCCATTAACTAAATTGTGGACAGCCTGAATGGGCAGTAAGAATTGAAACCCTAAACAACATTTGTAAAAGAATTTTAAAAACATAATTATATGAAAATTGTCCTCCCTATTTCCTTAAGCTTTGCTGTCACAATTATACATTACTGTAGCATAATTTACCACCGGTACAAAATTTTTTCAGCACGGTTTGTTCACGACAGTACACAAATATTACAGCCTGCAAGAGTGGCAGGAGTTTACAAGCGCTAACCCCGAGTGTCTTGGAAATATTGCTGTGAGCTCTGGTACTGGCCAAGATGACTATGGGCGACTCTCTGCCATCTTGGATGGTATACCCGGCGTCAAATTCATCTGTCTGGATGTCGCCAATGGCTACTCCCAGCACTTTGTCGAGTATGTAAGGAAAGTGAGAGCGAGCTACCCCAACCACACAATCATTGTGAGTAGGCTACTTATGCCGATAAATTATGGTAATCCTAATGTGCTCTAGGGGTTTTGGTCTCTCATTTCTGAATAGCTTTGGTTGAAACTCCGATTGAAGGCATTAGGGGGAAGAAACATTGCCTACTTTAAACTTGACTATAATCATTCTTGTGAAACACCTTAAAAATAAAATAAAATTTATAGTACACTAAAGTTTTGATTATCCGGCATAAATTGTTCCGGGCCGAATAACAAAAACACCGGATAATACGGAATCTGAGTGTAAATAATTTTCAGTATAGGTTTGCCTCGCGCCTGCCTCCCTTGACATAGCGTCTGTTTCCAGCCAAATCAAAACAATGCTGCTATCTACACCAAGCAAGCGTATGAGACTTGATTAGTACTGTATTATACACTAACAGCATGCATAGCAGTTATGCTTTGCTTTCCCCATTGTAACAGTTGTAAGGAATTTGCGATAGATTTTTTTTTTATTAATTACTATGGGATATATCTGCTAGTTAGTTTGTTTTAAAACACACCTGTCAACACAGTAAACATGGCCGGATAATCGAAGGCCCAATAAGTGTGACTAATGTATTTATAATTTATTTAAAGTACTTCCACACATCAGTAACTAGTTTTGCACAGAATATACATGTATTAAATTACATTTAGAGATGGGACGCTCTAATCATATGGTATTCAAGAGATTACAGAATTGTAAAAATCTCAAAGTATATCAAATACAAATTATGAAGACCTTGACTTAATATAACAATTACAAGCGATTGATAAAATTAATTATATAGACTTGTGTAGTTGGGAGAGTAATAATGTCACAAAAAAGGACAATATTGTATAAATATAGATTTTAAAACATGCTATCGTTTTTTATAATGTTATAGGCATAAAAACAAAATATCATTTGTTTGGAACCAAGCATTAAACAAATAATTTTTAATTCAACATGAAATACTTTCCCTTAAGCTAAAAATGGACATTTTTAAAGATTCGAGAATTAAAGGATTTGACCCATCGCTTTTTCTTTAGAATACCAACTTTGGAATAACTAAATAAAACTGGCTTTGGGTTTTATTATGTTCAAGTTGTGTGTTGAACAATTTTTAACTCTTGACCTTAAAATCAATATTTAACGGTTTGGTTTGGTTAGAAAGGTAATTGCTAAAAACCACCTTTCAAAACATATTTCTTTAGCTAAAAGTAATGATAAATATTCATAACATTTCTCCTTGTTTCTTTCTTTTTTAAATAAAATTAATATTAGATTACTAAAAAAGTAGGGGTGAAAATATATTTAAAACATAAAATCACACTGTAAAATAAAATAAATAGCACAGCCAGCCAGTTTTAACCTGTCTCTTGAATCGGATTAGTTAAACAGATTAGCGTACATCTAACCCTGATTGTTTTTTCCTCATTAATCCTATTCCTTTAATATTCCAATAAGCTGAAAAATGACAATTATAAACAGGAATCAAACCTGGAACACTTGGCTTGGAATGTAAACGTTCTAAAACTTAGCTACACTCTACCCTAAACTCTGATTGAATAATGGCCTGAGCATGGGATGAATTATGGGTAGCTTAGTGATAGAGCATTGGCACACTGTGCTAAGGGTCCAGGTTCAATTTGTATATTCATGTCTCAGTTATTAACTACGCAATTGAGATGAGCTAAGTGACTGCTATGTCCGTTACTTGAAATTATTCCATCTTAATATCCTCCTCTTAGCTAAAAACACCGATATAATTTAATCTCTTAAGCTAGAATTAGATTATAAATAGTATATAAACAATAAATGACCGGCTCTGGCATCTAGTGGTCACAGTTCCTAGCTGCAGCTTGAGAGATCCCGGGTTGGATCCCTGGCACTTCCAGATTTTTCTGTGAAGCAGTGGTTCTGAAATGGGGACAACTCAGCCTTGTAAGGACAAATTGGGAGCTACTTGAAGGAAAAAGTAGTATCTCGTGTCTAGAAAACTGAGATTAACAGCTAGAGCAGTGGTTCTCAAACTTTATTTTAGATTGTATACCCTTGGCCATGTTTAAAAGTTTAATGTACCCCTAAGATAAAAAAAATGTCAAGTGACAGGCCTTAAAAAATGAATTCATGGTAAATTATTGATCTATTTAATCTAGTGGAAAAAAATATCCAGAGTATTTACGAATTCGTTCAAAAATAAAGACAAAAAGTAAACCTAATCTTAATATTTTCAACTCATATTTGTAATTGCAATTCTGGAGCTGATATATTATGAATCTCAAAGTTTTTCAGTGACAGGGATGCGGCTGCATGGTTTGGCACAACTTTTTGATGTCTGGTTGCCAAGTTGAAACTTTCAAGCGGAGGTCTGGCTCCAAATTTAGCATACTGCGGTACTTATTTTTTTAGGTACACCATGGATGAAAAACCACTCTCACAGAGATATGTTGTTGAGAAGGGTATCATACACTGCTAATGTAGAAGGTGTCGAGTTGAGGATTGAAAATGATCAGAAATCGATCTCCACCTAAGAAAATACAGGAAAAAGAGGGGTGGTAATAACCAGCTTACGGTAACTGCCAACAATTAGGGTTTTCCATTAGTCCTTCTTTATTTTACCAACTTTCCCTTGAGAGCTGCTTGCATACTCCAGTTTGAGAACCACTGAGCTAGAGGGTTTGTTTGTTGACCACATGACACCCTCTATTATCACTAGTTGGCACTATCTCTCGATTGCGGGCTAGCGCCAATGAGTTTTTGTGTCTCTATTATGTATAGTTAGTTAAATAATTTTTGTTACTAAACTATTTGGGAAGACAGGGCCTACTTCTGCTGGTGACAGTACAAATATGTTTATTATCTGTTAGGCAGGTAATGTGGTGACAGGGGAAATGGTGGAAGAGTTGATACTTTCCGGAGCAGACATCATCAAAGTCGGCATCGGGCCAGGTTCAGTCTGTACGACTCGTGTCAAGACTGGTGTGGGCTATCCTCAATTGAGTGCAGTCTTGGAGTGTGCTGATGCCGCTCATGGTTTGCAGGGGCACATTATCTCAGTAAGTGGTTTGGAAAATTTATATATGAAACAACAGGTGACTGGTGGTCTAAGGGGGTAAGGTGTCAGACTTTTTTGCTGGAGGTCCGGGGTTCAAACCTCGGTCCGTGCACAGATTTATCTGATTGCCAAACCCATTCTTCACCTCTGACAAGACGTGTTAATCACAACTTGTGAATGTGGGGAATGCCAGGCCTCCACTTTGTACAGTAGCCCCATGGCTTTTTTGGTGCTGACTGACAGCTCACAGCTGACTTATGACAGTCAACATTTATGTATATCCCTAAATGTTGATTGTCAGAAATGACAGCTGCTAAACACATGTTTTTGCAGATCATATGATTCGGCGTAGGGATACATAATTTGGTCTGATAACCTTTCAAAGCTGTCAGCTGTGAGCGGTCACTCAGCGCCAAAGAAGCCACAGGGCTACTGTAGCTTAGGGGTCAAAGTTCCTGGCTCCAGATTCATAGGCACAGGTTTGATTCCTGGCACTTTCATTATTTTTCTGTGAAGCAGTGGGTCTGGAACAATGTAAAACTTAGCCTCATATGAGCAAATGAGGAGCTACTCGAATAACTAAGTAGCAGCTCTGGTCTAGAGACTGAGATTAACGGCTGGAGGGCTTGTTGTGCTGACCATATGACACCCTCTATCCGCAAATGTTGATACTATCATCACTAACATGTGGCAGCCCTTCGGTCAGTATAGCTTGATTGTGGGCTTACTCCATGGAGTTTGTCGAGGGGAGATTTTTAAATATCATGTTTGAATTATGAGAAAATATTTTAAACCAGCATAATGCAACTATTTTATGTTATCAGGATGGGGGTTGCACTTGCCCTGGAGATGTGGCAAAAGCGTTTGGTGCAGGTGCAGACTTTGTGATGATTGGTGGTATGTTTGCTGGACATGATCAGTGCGGGGGAGACATGATTCAAAAGAATGGCCGTAAATACAAGCTATTTTATGGCATGTCATCTGAAACCGCAATGGAAAAACACTCAGGAGGAGTGGCTGAGTACAGGTTGGTACTATTGATTAGGTTTGTTTTATATTGTTAGCATATTTGATATTTTACTTAGCTCGGCTGGAATTAATATCATGTTAGTTACAGAACTATATAAATGGTATCATCATTTCATGTTATAATGATGTGTGTGCCAATCAAATTTCATCTGAGTTAATGATCTAGGGGCTTGCGCTAATCAGTCATCTGAGTTATTGATCACCTTTAGGGGTGTGCGCTAATCATTCATCTGAGTTAGTGATCACCTTTAGGGGTGTGCGCTAATCATTCATCTGAGCTAATGATCATCTTTAGGGGCTTGCACTATTCAGTGATTCATACCTGAGCTTGCTGCTAGATCTAAAGAAACATAAGATGTGTGATAACATCTGTTTACTGAGCTGATCCTTGCCAGACCCAATTGACCAATTTATGTTCAGCCCTCATATATAATGGTTTAGCTTTTTTTATATATAATTTTCACATAAATTAATTTGGTTGGCTAGGAATGGACAATAATTTTTCAGTGAGTTAATAGATTTTCAGTCTCTTATGCCCACACTCATAATCATTACAAAATATAGACTTTATTTTTGTCAAAGGCATTGTGTGTTCATCCCTAAGTATTTTTATTGAGATTGTGTTAATTTTCTTCTACTAAATAAATTACAAAATAAATAAAATGCTAGAACTATAGAAAATAAAGCACAAATAAAAGTAAAAACATCAACATATATTTACGAACACGTCAATATTTAGATACTCTTGTTGCATTTAAATATTAAAGTTATGTATAAATATGTTTTAGGGTCTTTAATTTTATTTGTCATTCATTTTTCTACATTTCTATTTTATTTGTCCTTCATTTTTCTACATTTCTATTTTATTTATTTTATATTATATTTTGCTTAGTGCACTTTATTTTGTATATTTCTTTTACTAAATAGTAATTTAAATTACCTAGGGTTGATTGTTAACTATCACCGGAACATACTAGAGCATGGTAAGTTGCATAGTCAAAAAGTAATATGACTTAAATAGCACTATTATTCCAAGTGTCAGTTATTTTGATCAATAATTCAATAATAATATAATTTTTAAATCGTTTATGTCTATTTGTGTTGAACTTTTACAATTTCCAGGTCTTCTGAAGGTAAAACAGTGGAGGTGCCTTATCGAGGCAATGTAGATGTCACAACCTTGGACATTCTTGGTGGGCTACGCTCTGCTTGCACCTACACAGGTGCAGCCAAACTGAAAGAGCTGCCACGTCGGGCCACCTTCATCAGGTGCACGCAGCAGGTCAACACTGTATATAGTAATTGAGGTTCTTACATTGTAGGAGGTCAATTTATTTGTTGCCATTGTTAATTTCTTGTTGTTGAATATATATAAAATTAAAATTAACTATGTTGTTAAAGCTATAGATGTCTTCCTCAGAATCTATATTAACATTCTTTGAAGAAGTATAGTCAATTAAAATTTGGTATGTTTTGTTGTAATCAGATTTTCCTATGGGATATATAGAAACTAATTTTATGAAATGCTATTTTTACTCTTTTGCAGCAATGTTTTCTTTTCTTGTGCCCTATACTCAAATTTTGTGTTACGATTGCTACTGGGGAAAAAGATAATGGCTGCTTATAATGGAAATATTATGTTACCCTCCAATTTCTTTACTGGGGTTTCTAAAAATCTTCTGAAGGGAAAATTAATATGGCAAAGAATGATATTCATATATATATGAAAGAACAATGAATGACATTCACATATATATGAACAAAAGAAAGGTAGCAATGAATGGCATTCACATAGATATGAACATAAGAAAGGTAGCAATGAATGACATTCACATAGATATGAACAAAAGAAAGGTAGCGAAGAATGACATTCACATAGATATGAACAAAAGAAAGGTAGCAATGAATGACATTCACATAGATATGAACAAAAGAAAGGTAGCGAAGAATGACATTCACATAGATATGAACAAAAGAAAGGTAACGAAGAATGACATTCACATAGATATGAACAAAAGAAAGGTAGCTCAATGAATGACATTCACATAGATATGAACAAAAGAAAGGTAGCAATGAATGACATTCACATAGATATGAACAAAAGAAAGGTAGCGGAGAATGACATTCACATAGATATGAACAAAAGAAAGGTAGCGGAGAATGACATTCACATAGATATGAAAAAGTTAAAGAACAAAGAATGACATTTACATAGAAATGAACTAGTGAAAGAACAAAGAATGACATTCACATAGATATGAACAAGTTAAAGAACAAAGAATCACATTTACATAGATATGCACAAGTGAAAGAACAAAGAATGACATACACACAGATATGAACAAATTAAAGAACAAAGAATCACATTAACATAGATATGCACAAATTAAAGAACAAAGAATCACATTAACATAGATATGCACAAGTGAAAGAACAAAGAATGACATACACACAGATATGAACAAATTAAAGAACAAATAATGACATACACACAGATATGAACAAATTAAAGGTAACAAAAGAATGACATTCACATAGGAAAGAACAGACTATTAAACAGACCAAAAAAGTAAATATAATGGAAAATAAGAAAATTTAATTAAATTAGTCACTAGAAACCCTCTTTTTTTATATAATGGAGGGGGGGGGGATAAAATAAACATTTTTTTTTATGATTGTTGTTTCAGATTAGCTTAGGTAAGTTAAGAATAATATATTTAATTTTTGGCTGTTTTAACTATACCAAAATCCAGTTAGTAATAATTAATTTAGTCATTATATTTTAAGTAGGCCTACTATTAATACCTTTTCATTATAAAATGTATCTTAAAAATTTATTGTACATACTCACTAGCTGTTGTGTTTGCTTGGATAAGTTAGGCAAGCCTGGATGAAAATGGGGTGAATTCTGCCATTTTTACAATTGTATTATATGAAAGCAAAGTTAAGTTTATAGAAATTATAAATATATATATATATATATATAATGTTGATATATGCATGGTGTTGAAAAAAATGTCATTCAGAACTTCAGGATCTTGTAGTATTCATTAAAATGAGTAAAAAGTCTCAGTAAACCTTGCTCTGCAAACCAACTAGCACGGAAGTACAGGCAATTTTGTCTTTCGATAATAACAGAAATTAGGTTAAAAAAGGAAATTTTATTTGGGTTTATACAGAAAAAATGTATTATCACTAAAAAAAGGTATTCTAGATGTTGTCCTTGCATTTTCACACAAATACTACTGTCATGTGCTCTTTTAAAAATTCCTAACTTCATTAGAATTGTCTAACAACCGTTTTCAAAAATCAATGTTGTAAGTCTTATAAATCATTTATTGAATAGGAATGCACTAAACTCTTTAAGTAACCCCATACAAAAAGGAGCAAAGTATTAATATCACAGAACCGAAGAGGTATTCGACTGGACCTCCAATACCAATCACTGCCTGTATCTTTGTGCGAGTTGGTTTGCTGTTCAAGGTTTATTAAGAATTTTTTTTTAAAATCACTTTAATGAGTAGCCTACTACAAGATCAAAAGGGCTGCATCTATGGTCTAGTGGTCAGAGTTCCTACCTACGGATCCAGATTTCCCAGGTTTGATACCTGGCACGCCCAAAAATTTATTTGTGACGCAGTGAACGTGTGAAGGGGTCAAACTCAACCTCGTGAGGAGATAAAGGGAACTACTTGAATAAATAAGTAGCAGCTCCGGTTTAGAAAATTGAGATTAATAGCCGAAGGGCTCAATGTGCTGACCATATGACACCCTTTATCTGCAAATGTTAGCACTATCATCACATACTGTGGCAGCTCCGCGGTCGGTATAGCTTGCTCGTGAACTCACACCATAGATTCTTTTTTTTTACAAAATCCTAAACTTATGAAACCACCCCCCAACCCCTCCCTTTATTTTAAACACCTTATAATTGGGAGTCTCACACTTACAGCAGTTTGGTATGTGGATGGGGAAAACGAAAGGGGAGGGAGAAACATTTTACTAGAATTGGCAAAGTATTATGCCAAAAAGGATAGATTTGTAGTGCATTATTAAGATCCTACTTTTCCTAGAAAATTGTTCCTGTATTTTAAACAATATTATCTATCTATTAGGCTGGAAGAAGTATCTTATTCATAGTTAGTGGATTATTTTCCTTAACACTTTGTTCCTTTATTATATGGCTATTTGGTGCTGAAACAAGTCGAGGCCGACAACCAAGTTCTGGGAAAAGCAGTAGAAGATGTGCCAGGGCTAGCAAGAGAGTGACGAGTAAATAGATTGTTCAAAGCTAATTTATGTACACTATTTGCAAGACATTTAATATTGTCATAATTATCTTTTTGAATCCAAATATCTTGCTTACTAGGGAATATTTACTAACTATCTCATGTTTGTTTTAAAATCCATAGTCATTTTGTATTATTATAGATTTAATTTGTATTTCATAGTATATCTAGAATAGTAACAATTGTGAACTCACATCATAATAGGCCTAATGATGAAAGTGAGCTATTCAGTAATTAATCTCTTGTATTTCTACTGTGTTACCAAATTATAGTAGTAATTGTAATAAGTTATACTAACAGTTGAGTGGTAGAAACTTTTGAATCAATAATGTGTTAACCCCCTTTCTTCTTCTCCCCTCAACCTCGACTCACCCAAATGGTTTTCCCGTTCCTATTTTAACACTGTAGTTAAACTGAACAATTCCTTAAATGTGTTAGTTCAATTTACCATCCCATCCTGTTCCTACGTAAAATTGTAATTTCCGTCCATCCTTAATGATCATAGGATACATTATTTTAAAAGTATTATAAAAAATAAAGTCCAATCCTATTTTTCTAATGTTAAAATATAATTTTATTTTATTTTATTTTATTCTATTTATTTTAAGATCTGGTTTTAGGAGGTATTATATATCGTAATTGATTGATTTTATGTTTTTCCTAATGGCTATACTGTCTAATAATATTCTTTGTTAATCATTATTAATTTCTGTTTTCATTCTTACTACATATTATAGTGAAAACAAAGATTCTGGCTCATTTCACAAATAGGGAACCATCCTTAAATGAGCCTATATCAGGGTTTTTGGTGGGCAAGAGGGGTTCAGTATTTTCTTATGAGGGTGAGGGGGATGGGTCAGAATCCACATCTAAGGTAAGGTTTTCTGTCAATATTTATGAGACAAAATATTATGGCCAAAAAAATTCTAAAATGTTTCATTTTCACTCATTGACTAACCCCATTTTAATAACTAATTTTTTGTCGGTGACCTGGCGGTCTAGGGGTAAGGTGTCAAACTTCTATGCTCGTGGCCGGGGTACAATCCTCGGTCCCGGCAAAGATTTATCTGATTACCAAACCCTTCCTTCACCTCTGACAAGACATCTTGTGAATGTGAGGAATGTCAGACCTCTACCATGGTTCGGATTCCACGTTAAACTCTAGGTCCTCCATTTCATCTCACAATCACCCCACCATTACACATTAGCGTAAGTGCGTATAACCCGAACGGGTAGTAAGACGCGGTGCTAATAATAATAACTAATTTTCACTGTTTTGTAGAAATAATTATAATAGAGACTTCATATTTTGCACAAATATAGTTAATCACAATACACATGACGACTGACATCGTTTTTATTGTAATAATATTTATTAGCATACTTTGTTTGAATGAAAGAAATTAATAGAAATCCAGTGTCAAATGTAGAAATATATCCATATTTCACATCCCAACAAGAATATCATCGGCTCTGGTCAAGCAAGCAGTTTTGGGAACAGCTCAACGTCTGCCAAATTTTAAAAAAATATTTAAAATAGAAAGGGGAGGGGAAAAGGTCATGATTTCTTATGTGGGGCACAGGGAAGGATTTTATGATCCCTTACATTAGGGTGTTTGTGTGAGGGAAGAGGATGGGGGGTTAAGTCATGAAAAAACCTTAGGTAAATTAAGGACGGCCCTGAGCTGAAATGAAAAGATTTGCCATATGTTGGAATTGTGTGCTTGCTTATCACAAATATTTAGTGCTAAAACATTATTGAAATGTTCAAACCCGCCTCGGTGGCCGCATGGTCTACTATCGCAGTAGACTAGACTGCCGATGATAGGGAGATCGAAGTTTGAATCTTGTTTGGGTGTACTGAAGATGTTTTTTCAGAATGCAAATATGAATACACTTCCTATAAATATAACCTTAATTATCCCTAAAACCATTAGCATAATTAGTACATAAGCAGCCCGAGCAGATTGTAGAACGTGATGCTAAAAACATTTCAAATCTAATCAACACTATTGATTATGCAATTCTTACTTGCCATTTTTTGTTTTTATTTTGTTGGCTACATGTAATATATTTATTATTAAGTATAAACATGAAATAGTAATGCAATGCATCATATTGAAGGTTCTGCATTTTTCATTGGACTAAAGTTAAATTATTCATAATGACAAGAAAATGTTTTTCATTTTGACACATTTGGTTTATTATATGATAATTATTTTAATCATGCAAGGTACTTTGTTTCATCAACTCAACCTTTTGGTAAAGATATAATGTAGTGCTTGATTCAAACTGAATTATGCTTCTCTAGTAGTCATATTTAGTGTTAACATATCCGCTTAAATGTTTTTAACGCATCCCATTTTTTTTGGCACAATGTGTGTATTGCAAGAGTTCCATAGCACATATTAAACGTAAGCTCAATTCACAAAATTGTCACAAAAAGAATGTGTGTACATGTATAGGTTTATTTCAAACTAAGAAATAACTATGTTTCACAATGTTCTTTTGATTTAAGGAATCACCAGCATTTAAATGTGTGTAGTATTGATAATTTGGAATGGAATATTTATTGTTCTAGACGAACACAATTTGTCATTGATAATATAATTTTAGTGGGTTTATTGGTTTGAATCTGATAGAGAAATAAACATGCTAGATGAGCATGTTTTATTGTATTTTATTAAATATATTCATCTAATCTCAAGCTATAAGCTACGCATACCAAGTGTTAAAGGTGAAGAAGGTTAGCACGGTAATTTAAAATATGATTAAAATAGTCTACAGGGTTGACAAGTTTGAAAATCAGTTGCCATTATTATAGTTTTACTAGTCATTTGTGGTTTTATTATCATCTTTCAAGAAAGTGCTAATTTTTTATTACCTAGTTTTGTTTGAAAACCTATAGTTGATCACTCAATGAACATAGTTAACTTGAATTGTATGTTAATTTATCATTGGAAAAGATTTAACATGTGAATAAAACTAATTTTTTCCTTTAAAAACTAAAACCAACTCAAAAAATAGTTTATACTCTCATTATTTTTTGAGGTAACCCAGATGTTTAAGGAAATAAAAAGATTCTAATAACTGGAATTAATATACAATTATAATAAGATTGGTAGCTCAAATTCTTTATATTTTCAATAAAACACGATAGGTTGAACATACACTTTAAAACATGAAAAACCCGAATTTCTTATATACTATTAAAACATATTAATGACACACATTATTTAGAAACTGATATTTTCAGTATTTGAGAATCTTCTGATCACAATCACTTGAGGGAGAGAACTGAGAGCAACCTATACTCATTGTTCATCCATTTGATTGTTAGAAAAGAGTTGGGAGTTGTATTGGATGGTTGATTATTACAAATTATCTCACATTTCTCCCTAAAGTGATCATAAAAGATGATAAAATATAAACAATATTGTTTTGAGTTTATTTTTAGAGCTGCCATTCTTTCAAGTACTGGTCACATTAAGTATCCCTTTGTATCTTTGTTTATAAATAAATGTTTCTCACAATAGAAAGTAAATTCTTGGGATTTGCATTGAATTGATCTAGTTATCAATGTTTGTTTTACCATCCTGGTATTTTAAGCAAAACATTCTTAGTAATAAAAACTTTATTATTGAGCAACGTAATATTTTCTATAAGTGTTGTAGGCAATTTGCATTACACAATAAGAGCTGTTGTATAACTGCTATGTTTTAAGAATATTACTTAGTTTTTAGTACCGGTAATCTGAATAAATTTTATTTGTACTTGTTTCTATCTAAATTTTTTTAAGGCTTAATTTTTTTTTTAAGTTTTGAATTTTGATTATTAACACAAATGATTTTATAGTAGACACAGTTGTGTTAATATTGTAAGATATATTTTATTTATGTTGTTATATTATATCTTTTATAAAGTGTCCTGATCTATTGAATTGTTTTATAACTGGTTCAAAAATAAGGATATCAAACTTTGGTGATACATAACATGTAATGTTTTATTCAGAACTTCTAAAATCCAAAGTAGCTTTAAGATTTTCGGTATATTCCTTCCTATTTGTTAATATATGCACAACAATAAATAGGCTTGTATAATTATTGCACAATCACTGCATTTGAAACTTGTTTGAGTGGTTGTTTTGAGAGCGAATTTGTTATCGGCAAATTATATATTTTTCAAAGTGCCATTTATGATGCATATTTTTAGTAAACATTATTGTTTACTAAAAATGCTGAATATTAAAGACTCCAACTATTTAGTTCAAGGGACTTGAATAAGGTGAATTTGTTTGATTTAATATTGTGGATAAAAATCTCACCCAAATTGCACCAGTCAAGGATAAAACCATAACCTCCTGGTCAGAGACTGGCAGCACAACTTTACACATCTAACTTGGTCACTAAATTACCAAATAGATTCGCATTTACGTTTTTTCGCTAAATTATTACTATTTTATAAGTTGCTATGAGACCTGAAATTTATATAAATAAGTTAAAGCACACCTGTTAAAAAAATAGAATTATAATTGTAAACATTTTGTGAATGTTTATAACATTTGTGTACAAATTACTAGAAAATTAAAGAATTGATAAGGAAAAACATTGTTTTGTCAAAGACAAATGCATTATATGCTTATTTTCTTTGGCTAGCCTAACAAAATCTACAAATGAGTGTTTTTGATATAATATACTTACTAGAGATTTGTAATTTACCAACTACTGTACATCATTTTAAACTCTAGTACGATGGCTATTGAAATACTGTGACACATTTACCAACATCGTATTTATTTAAAGCCATATGGTACACGATTAAGGTTCTTTATTTTATACACATTAATGAAATATTTATATCTCTAAGCTACCACAGCTGTTATAAACCAAATAATTATGATATTAATATACTGTGATTAGTACATAGGAGCTAAGTTTCCACATGCTCTTGATTGAGTTGAGAAGAAGTAAATTATCAAGTTGTGTATAAATTACAAAAATTATGTTAAATTAATATTGGATTTATTCTTGATGAGGAAACTATTTATATACATTTAGAATGTAAACATTTTATATTATGTTGACATTATAAAATGTAACTAAACAATTTGAGGGGCTTAATCCATTCTTTGACGAGTTAACTTTGTGGTGGGACAGATTGTTGAAAATCTAACTTTATATAAGCCAATCCTTCCCAAGATTTGTTATTTAAAAAGTTGAATTAATGCCATTGGTTTGAATACCATTAAAATATATGAGAATATTAAACTGTATCCACTGTAGATGATATGTGTGAATATTATTTGTATTAATTCCTAGTTTGGATTTAAAGATTTATTTTGGGAAACAGTATTCTTGTATAGATTGGGTTGAATTTATTATGTAACGACTTTGTGATAGTGTTGTTTGTTACAGTCGCAAACGGTTTGTTTGTTTTAGTCACTGAAATATTGTAGTGAAAATTTGTAATCCTAGATCTGAGCAAAATTCCTTGTATAGTATTTTGCCTTCTCCTAAAGATTGTTTTAAGGGATTGTTTCTATGGAAAATGATCAGATGTTTGATTCTTGAAAATAAAAAAAGTTTATTTTACTTGAAATTGTCTTATTTTTTAATAGTACCTACCCCCTTGAATGTATCAAATCAACTTTTATTTTAATTTTAATTTACATTTTATTTTCAAACTAAATCCAAGCAAAGTGTTGGAAAATTTTGCTATTTACAAATAATCATCATCAACTGTTTCAAGCTTGTGCCTATGTTAGTTTAGTAAATTACCTCCATTTTTCTCTATCTTTCTGCCATTATTCTTTCACTCGTACAATTGTTATCTGGTTCTTCCATTTTTTTTTGTCTCCCTTGCGCTATTTTATCTACATACTCTCCACTATTCTTTATATTATTTCCTTTTCTATCCTCCTTACATGATAATACCATCTCGTGTATTCCCTGTACCCCAACTCTTGCTCATAAAATCTCATTCCTAATCCTTTTTCTCCTCGTAACAGCCAACACTCTGAAAAACTTCACTCCCATGACCTGTTCTCCACACATACAATGTCAATGTTTTGCTGCATTTGTGACTATGGATACAATTATACCAGGTAATACAAGTCTTAATTGTTGATGTTTCTAAGCAGTCTTGTTTTAAACACTAAACATTATCATTCAGGGTTGAAATCCAACTTCTAAGGAGTAGCTTATGGACTTTCAGTTTAGGACTTAATGCACACTGTCACCATTACTATAGACTTTATTTCTTACATATTACAGGTTTTATGGATACGGAATACACAGATGAGGTATTATTGAAAAGTGAAAAAACAGTATTTGAGGGCAAAACAACTAAAGATTGTTCAAATATTGTTGTAGGCATATTCAATTTCAGAGAGACAGATTAACTAAAATAAGGGAATTATATTTGATTACTAAGATATGCTCATTCACCTCTCTCTTGTTTTTGCTAGAGTTAGTAAGCCTGTAGTCCCTAAGAGTTTATTTTCCCCCGCCTCTCAATATACTTAATAAAAGTATTCACAATTGTTTAGCTCACAGTCAAAATAAATTTTGAAATAACTAAACAATTTAAATGTTTAAGTAGAATTCCTGAATTTATTTTTAAACCAAGAATTATGTATATATAAAACTTAGAAATGCTGGATATTTTCAACAATGCCAAAGAGATCCGAGAGTGTGTATACATCATACTTTTGCTGTAAAGCCAATCTCCTGTGGACCATGTGGACAGATTAGAGGTGGGTGTTTTCCATTGAGTAAATGATTCACTATAGTATTTGCAAGACTATTTAAAGTATGAAAATTAACATCAGTTCCAAACAGTCTGGTAAATGAATCCATACAAGTCTTTATTTTTATATTAAAATATTTCAAATTATAGAAATATAGTCAATAAAACCAAAATGTACTATTTAAAAATTGTAGCTTATTTTAAAGCTCATACCTCAATAATCTTCAGTTTCCTAATATTTCACAACAAATTTCCCTATTAAAAGTGTAGTATTTGGAAACTATTACTTATTTAGTACACCTCTTGGTATTCTCTAGTTTCCTAATAATCCACACAGATTTTAATCATTTTTGAGGTAAGATTGAGACAACAGCTGACAGAGCCATCTGTGAGAACATTTATGTACTATTTGGAATAACTATTCTAACACCTCCTGGTATATGCTAGTCTCCTAGTGCATAACAGCAAATTTTTACTATATTTGCGGTGTTAAAGTAAAATAACTGGCAGAGCCATCTGTTGGACAATGACTGCACTATTTGTAGGTGATAACTTTTTTTTTCTCTCTTAGGATTTATTCTCCCATATTTGTTTATTTTCTTTATTAATTTTGGTGAAGTTAAGGTTAGTTTGCCTTGTCTTACACTTAAGTAAAACAATGTACAACAACTAAACAATCCCTAAAGTAATAATTACCCACTATTATAATTTACTAAAATGTAAAACCATAATTAAAAGTCCTATTAATTTCATGAGGCACAACATTGCAAATCACAATCATAAAATTAATTAGTCAGAGACAACAAAGTGAAACTTCAGCCATGGATGCACAAAATTGGTGTGAAATCAAATGTTACCACACATTTCAAAATTATGACAGCCCAGTTTTTAAGTTACTGACACTATATCTATTTCTAAAACTCATATTATTGGTGGACATCAATGTGGAATTTTATTGTTGGGCTTTTAATAAATAGCACATTCATTTCTAAACAAGTTGGCATGAACTTTCCTATTTTTTACTTTTGGCACAGAATCTCACTATTCGCTAGTGTTATAAACATATGCTCTACACTAATGTGCTAGGGATGAGTAACGTAGCCCATCCCTATATGAGTCTGTGTCGCGAGTCCGGCTCGGTTTCCAATTACCTAAACTTGTACGCGGATGGGGTGTCACGAGCCATGCTTGGCATCAGATGAACCGAGTCAGGCTTGGCTTGCCACTAGCACGCTATTGGCTTGTATGTGTATATAGGGTACGAGACAGGCTCTTGTATCCACAGTGCAGACAGTTTGATGTTATCAGTCAGAGGAACCATGTCAGCTTCCATATCCAAATCTTTCATGAGCACTGAGTTTTTGACAAAGTTTTTAGAGAAGTACCATCAATTATTTCCGACTTTGTGGCAAATTCGTAGAACAGATTATTCCAATAGAGGAAAGCGGGATGAGGCTTGGGATTGACTCGTGCAGTTCACGTGAGATAAATTCTCTGATGGTGGCTTGGAGATTGTTAAAAAAATTCTGTTTCTTTGTATCACCCAGTTCTTAACCCACATTCTGCTCTTTTTATATTTAGTTCTCATGAATATGCCACATTTGTATAAAATGATCACCGCTGCTGCAACTTGCTTTGACAAACTCATTCTAGATACTGAATTGTTTGAGGCAGCATTGTCTTGTGACCAAAATTTTTAGGCAAGCTTGGAAGGGGTGCCCCCAAGCTTGAATGGGGAGGTCCCAGAATTTTTATGTTTTTTATGTTATGGCTTTGGGCTTCCTTCTGTTCTGTGAGTTACATTATTGTGTTATTATTTATCATAGACATATATTTATAAACTTTCGTTTTTTAGCTTTCACTGATACACTCGTATTAATAATATTTAGCACCGCGTCTTACTACTCGTTCGGGTTATACGCTTTTAAGTACTAATTACTCTAATGGATTAGGAATTGGGAAGGTTGAATTAGAGGAAGTGAACCCGCATTTGCGTGGAGGAAGAGTGGAAAACCATTTATGAAAAACCACCCTCAGTTCACCCGACCGAGATTCGAACCTCGAGCTCCCCGTCCTCAGAGGTTGAGCTCAACACGACAAGCGCATTAGCCAACTACGCCACCGAGGCGGGTGATACACTCATCAAAACAAAAGCACCTACTACAATAAAACTCCACAAAACTCTAAAGCCCGGTACACACGACACAATTTCTTGTACCTACAAAAAGTTGTGCAAGAAATTGTACAATATCTTGGTCAGATAGATTGCATACAAATTTTAGCCAGTGATTGTCCATACGGCATTTGTGATTGCATACAATATTTTTTTTAAACATGGCATTTTTGCCCTTTTTAATGGAAAAATAATGATTGAATAATTCGGAAATTATTGATATTTAATGTAAATTATTTCTTAATCACTCCTAGATATTATGAACTGAAAAAACTTTATTTTTTCTAAACAGTTGAAAACATTTATATTTGGGGTTTTTAACCTCCTTCGATTTCAATTATTTGTTTGTTTTCAAGATTTTGGCTGTTTTTCTTACAATCACTCTTTTAAAAAAAAAGTAACCACCTAGCAGACAAAGTTTTCTTGCTTACAACTAAAAAGCTGTACTAGAAAAATGGCTGCTATAGGACACGTTCTATTTCCTGAATTTGTATAGACTAAATTGCTCCAAGCAGATATTGTACAAGTTTTGGTGTTCACACGACGCCATATTCAGGCTGCAACTTTTTGTACAAGAAGTTGTACCTGGATTAAAGATGTGTAGGCACGGGGACAGTAACTTGACAATATTAATTTCCCCTTTCATGCTATACCATCCCTATATGTTTTGAAAGGGGAAGAGAGCGGTAGTGATTTCAGTTCAAGTCGTCACCTTTCGAGCAAGAGAAGTCTTAGCTTGGTTTCTTGCATTTTTACCTGACATCTGCAGCTCTTCCCCTTCTTTCCACTCTGAAATCTATGATGTCACAAATAAGAACTACACTAGCTATAGCAATGGGATGTAAGTCGGACAAATTATAAAATTTAAACCATCATTAGATGGACTAGTGCACACATTGCATGCATCTTAAGGTCACTGTCATGTATGGGATCTTTTCTTCAAGCCCAATGATGCTTGAATTATATTTAAATGATTACCAGGAGAATATATTTGTAAATATAAAATAAAATAATTACATATCTTCAATCAAAGGCAAGCAGTGCTTGCCCTGACGTGTTTTTATGTAGATTGAGAGTAGAGAACATTTAGTAAAACCACCCTCAGTAGGTACACCAGACCAGGATTCAAACCCTAAATTCCCTATTATTGGCTGTCCAGTCTATTGCGAGCGTGACATCTTGTACCATTTGACCATCAATGTGAGTAGTTTCACTATTATTAAATTATGATTCAAAAGTAATCATGCCAATAACACTATTTAAATTAACAGCCACCATTTCCGTTAAATAACTTCCCTCAAAGTTAGTACTAGATGAAGCTCACTGATCTCGAGCTGAGCAAATACAACAATGTGATTTAAACAAACAAAGATTGACCTATCATGTACCTACCTACACGCCCAATTGAACAAGTAAATAAGCTCAATTTTGTGATAGCTGACAGTCAAGTAATAAGATAATTAGTTTACATGAGTTGATGA
The DNA here is from genome assembly GCA_902151425.1 of Timema shepardi. Lineage (NCBI taxonomy): Eukaryota > Metazoa > Arthropoda > Insecta > Phasmatodea > Timematidae > Timema > Timema shepardi. Next base: position 417,712 of record CABFVX010000101.1, on the reverse strand, counting down.
GAAACTCATCAACAGTTTCCAGCCTGTGGCCAGGTCAGTATAGATACCTCTATCTCCCTCTATCCTTCCACCATTCCTCCTCCTTTAATTGCTTCCATTCATTATTCTCTCTTATCACTTTCTGTTATCTGCTCCTCCCACATCTTTCTTGGTCTCCCTTACAATGCTTTTCCTACATACTTCATTTCCATAATTTTCTTTGGTGTCCTCTCTTCTCCAGCCTCATTACATGCCCAGACCATCTCAGCCTTGCTTCCTTTACTATCTCATGTACTTCCTGTACCTTCACTCTTTCTCGGATAACTTCATTTCTGATCTTGTTTCTTCTCGTGACAGCTAACACACTCCTCACAAACTTCTTTCCCATGGCCTACACTTTCCTCATCTATCTTTCATTCAATTTCCACGTTTCTGCTGGATATGTGACAATAGGTATGAAGTACACCCAGTACAACCCTTCTCTTCTCAGTTGCAGGTCTCTTACACACCTATAGAACAATTAACCCTGCTGTCCTCTTTTTATTAAAATCTTTTTTACTTCCATCTCACACCTAAATCACACTTCCAAGATATTTTATGTTCAGTACTTTCCTCAGATTTACTCCATCCAACTTTATAGTAGAAGATTGAAATTAATATGTTTAGGATCACAACTGTACACATCAAATCGTTATAAAGTAGAAATAAATAATAAGTGTGCTTACTTTTTTTGTACCATTATATTAAAGCTGTAGCTCCCTTTCATTGATGCTTATTATATTTATGTTGGTGTGGTATGTTGCCTTCAAATTTTTATTATTAACAAAATATGATGATAGCCAAAACCCTCGACAGCGATTGAATTGTTTCTAACTCTTCATATGGTGTCAGGGTACTAACAATTTTTTATATATATATATATATATCCAATTTTCAGTGGGTAATTTTTTATTAATAAATATATATATATAAAAAATCAAAAATTACCCACTGAAAATTGGATGTTTCTAGAAACCAAATTGGGAGAGGCAAGGCCATATTTCAGCTTCATATTTGAAAATATAAGTGGGGAGGGTAATAGTGCAAGAGTGGGCAAATTTATAACGTGAGCGGAAATGCCATTTTCAATTCCTCCACCAGTGGTTACACCTAACATTGGCAACACAAAAACTAAAGTAAAATTCTGGTAGAAAGTCAACATTGATCCAATAATATTGCAAGTCTCAGCTACATCACTCGTAGCCCGGTTTGTGGAAAGATCAGCCAGACCTAATGTACCGTTGCCCAGGGGACAATAGTAGATTTGATTGAACGATTTTTGTTTATTAGCATTTCTTTTATCTAATACAAAATTTAAATTGTCTCTTTTTCACTTAGCTAAGGGCCTGACTGATTCCTGGCATGCAAATAAAAACTTTATTAGCAATGAAATTGGGGCTATTCCTTGTGATGGATTGACAATTTAAATATAGTTTTATTTTACTAAACAAAGTCATTTTGTAAATGGCCTGCTGATATAATCAATTGGTGCAGAAAGTGTTATTTTTATTAAAAATATAATTGACTTAGGGGTTCCATTTTCTAGAGAGGTTAAGGTTGTTGATATATTTTTATTAATCCAAAAGGGAGATACCAAAAGATTTGTAAATTCCTAGGTTTCCTTAATATTCAGGGTCATCAAGTGTTTTAAATATAACTCAATCATGAGATAGGAGGAAGCCTTTGAAAGGACAGTTCAATATTTGGACGGCAGTCTTACAAAGAAAATCCTTAGCACAACTTACTTTGGAGATGAAGTACAGCCATCGGTTCTTTATTGATAGTGGCATGTACAGAACCCTGGAAGGTATGTGAAAATACCTTTACCGGCAAAATTGGTAGGCCCTTACGCGCTCGCTCATAGACATTATCATGTATTGATATAATCAGTTGGTTCATTAAGTTCACGTTAAATATCTAAAATAAATAAACAATTACCTACTCTATACTCCTTTCAATGTTTAATTTACTTTATGGTGTTAAGAAATTAAAAAATCATTGCTGCACTTACAAAAGTATGCCACCTTTTCCTATTTAGGGCTAGTTCTATCCAGTCACCCTCATTTTCCTTATCTCTTTCAGGTTCATTCCAATGTTATCCTCCCATCTGGGTCTAGGTCTTCCCCATGGTCTCTTTCTATTGGGTTTGCCAATCAACACCCTGAACAAGGTTTTAAAATCGTGTACCTGTACTGTTTGCCGTGTCCAACTTAATATGAGAGACTTGATCATCTTAAACATGTCCTGTGATAAGGACAAGCTATGTAACTCATCATTATGCAATCTCCTCAACTCCTCAACCTTATCTCTTTTTGGCATATATATCTTCCAAAGCACCTTGTGTTTGAACAACCCCTCCCACCAACTTTTTTTTTGTCATGTAAGGTAAGAGACCACGTTTCACACCCATTGAGAACAGGTAAAATTGTTTTGTATATTCTGAGTTTTACATTTCTGGACAGCAGGCGAGATGACAACAACTTACAGAGCAAGTAATAGCATGCATTTCCCAATTGTATTATTTTCCTAATTTCCAGTCTAATATTGTTATTGTTTAAAAGTGTTCCTAAATGTTTAACCTCACTAGCTTTGTCAAATGATATGTTGTTTGCGGTAGTTTATAAATTATTATCTTCAATCTGTGTTTTTTATGTGATCATATACTTAAGTCTTATAAGCATTCACTTCTTGTCCTTACCATCCTTAAATAAAAATTATCACTTACGAGTTAATTTTAAAAGTTTCATTTTGAGCCAACATCTTCTGATGAAAGAAATCATATAACTCCTTTCTTCTTTGTGTCGATAAAAAAAAATCATTTTAAAAGGGTTATTAAAGGATTATTACAAACTTTACAATGAATATAAATGCAATATTTCTTTTAGACCAGTGAAGTTTTTAACAATAATGTGTACATCATAACAAATGAGCATCTTGCACAAAAATATACAAAACAATCAATTTATTTTACACATTTCAAGATGATTGAATGAGTGTGTGAATGAGGATGCGCATGAATAATATTTATTTGTAGTATTAATAAAAATTATTTCGTGATCAAATGACCACTGAAAATTGAACAAGACACACATGTGGAAAAAAAATAATCTTTTTTTTGCACACTTGTTTACGTATGTGTACAAAAATGTGGTTGAAAATATGCCGAATGAAAATGTTTGCAGTTTTTTTTATTGGTACAGTCACTTTTAACACAATATAATAATTATTTCCTTTTTTTTATTTTTGGAAATTAATGCTTGTGGAATTAAAACTGTTTATGCCACACTTTCTTTAATAATATGATCAATATAAATCGAACAAACTGAATCGACACAGCGTTACACTGGGTTTGATTTCTTCTCACATCTCTGTCAGGTAGAAACACCAAACCTTGCAGCAAGAACAACTTAAAACACACATTCTAGGAGACCGGGGGAGAAAGCACAGCATGACAGGTCAGCAATTGAATGAGCTTTTAAAATACATCTCTTATTTTCCTCTCTGGTCTGAGAGTGGTCATTTAATATCACTTACTTTGTTAGGTCTTGAGCTAAAACCTAGACCTACTTTGTTACACTTTAAAACGGTACTTAAATCTGCTCGGAAATAGTTTTTAGTATATGACTAGAACATTATAGAGACTGTTGAATGTGGTATTTCAAGAGGACCATCTTAAAGTGACATTGAATGACCACATTTAACTTCATGATTGATAAATACTATTTTTTAAACAACTTTATATAATCTTCTTCTTTTTAAGTAATAATAACTATATATTTAAATATGCCTCAGGCATTTGCAGTTTAGTGTAGAAACTTAACTGTACAGTATCTCCGACAATAAAACAAAATAATGTGTATGTTTTAAGCTAGGCTGAAACTATGCCAAATATGATTCAAATATGAAGAGTGAAGAATCTATTAAAACCATAGAAATTTATTGTAATAAGCTTTCACTAAAATATTATGTTAGACCAGTTCTGATGAAATTCCAGCCCTATCATACGTTACATGTTCAGCGTAGCTCTAAATCATTCAATACAATATGAATGATAATATCTCTGTATTTACTAGCGAAGTTTGTTTGTCTAGAGACTCCAAGTGAGCTAGATTTTATTAGCGTAGCAAGTAGAAAATTTAAACCAAATTTAACCTCATTACAATAAAAAGTTAAATATCTATAATTCATTCGATTAAATATCATTTCAAGATTAGTTCCGAAAGCTGACATTGCACAACTAATCAAAGTATTAATATATGATAAAATTAATTAATATTTAAGTTTGATTTCTAGTCTAAACTATTTTAAATATTTATACATTGTCAATTTAATTTATTTTAATTTGTACGAAAAAATTGCTAAGGGGATTATGAAAATGACACAAGCAAACAAATAACCGACTTAAGTTACTCAAAACTGCAAAACCCTTGAGGCAGATTGTAAACTCGACATCAAGTCGACCAACCATTGTACTTTCTCTGGATAAGTTCAATATCCACTGTACAGAGAACAAGATTAGTATATATTTTGTAGAGTGGACCAGCCACTGACATTATCTACAGAATCCACTTATACACAGACTAGGAAATTAACAGGCCTCTAGCTGAAAACATGGATCTATAGGAATGGTTAGAGGTACGGCACTGAATGGATTGCTGTAGAACACTATTTTTTAACTCAAAACATGAAACACACTCATAATTATTTTTAAAGTTTTTTGATTGTTTATAAAATATTATATGAGATACATAATATTTTGGTTTGCAATAGACACAGTGGGTAAATCATTATTAAAAAAAGTAAGGTAATTTATACCAGCTTACTTTATTACTAAAGCTAGCTTACCGAGAACCTTTAGCTGGACATACATTTTAAACACAAAATATCAGAGGCCTAACTTCCTCCAAATGAATCTCATAATAGGATAAAGAGCTTTGTGCAACAATTAGCATAGGCACAACACAGTGATAAGAACATTGAAACGCTAACTAAAGGATCCTGTGTTATTCCAGTAGTAGAGTGTCTTTTTTAATAAACTTAATATTATATTTAATTAGGGGTGTGTGAATTCCACTTTTCAATTCAAAGTGAAATAAAATCAAATATATTAAATATTCTCAAAGTGAAATCAAAGCTCTAAAATTTATTTTTTAAAGTTATTTTTGAGCACTGCATCTTACTAAAGTTATATGCGTATTTACTAATTATGTTAATAGGTTAAGGGATGAGTAAAGTTGAATTTAGAGGAAGTGTGCCCGCATATGTGTAGAGAAAGATTGGGAAGCCATTTAGAAAGAAAAAAAACACCCTCGGTACATTCAACCTGGATCAAACAACAATCTCCCAGTCATCTGCAGTCTCGTCTATTGTAATAATTACAGGATAAGCTCTACAACCATACCCAAAATCATTAATTTAACACTTAAGTAAATGCATGAATGTCATAATGAACGAATTTTAACAAAAGATGTGACCACTTAGTCATCATTAATAATTTCTGTTTTATCTCAAAATTTAGGATTTGTTGTCAAAGGGAAGATTCAAATTAAGGGTAAATTTGACCCATTTCAAATTGGTTATATGTATATATGAAACATTAAAAAGGTAAACTGACCACCAAAAGTGGAATACACAATCCCAACTTCCAACAGTGCATGGTGGTAGCTGTAAAGTGCGCACTGATTCTCACACTCTGTGCCTCTTAATATTTGTGTTCAAAATGTGCGTTAGCACTAAATGTTTGTGTTTGTAGACAGAATAGTTAAATTCAGTAGGATGATACAATATTTCTCGTTAAAAGCTAGTCAAACATATCTAACCTATAAAGAAAACATATGAAGTAGGGGTGGACAGGATTGGAAAGTCTGATATATTGTCCTTTTGTTTAGAGAATATTCTGTCCATCTCATTGTTCAATTTAGGTTAAAAGGTATTTTAGTTGGGTATTTAGCGGATAAATCAAATATTCACAACAAAAAGATGGCAATTAAGAGTTATTTTTGTATTTTATCTTTATCAACGTAAATCATATGCTTTAAATTACTACTAAACAAATAAAAAAATAACTCATTTTTGTCAGATTTATATTTAAAAAGGAAATTTTACAAGTTTTAAGAGACTTTTAATTTACATAAATGGTAAAATTAGGGTTTAAGGTCCAGGCTTTGGTTTATATTATTTGGCTCAATGGCAGCCTATTTTTATTATAAGATCTATTAAGCTCGCATTTAAGCCCTAAACCTACTCTCTAATATTCATTTGCTATTGATAAATGGTAGTTTTTCTAGTCCCAAGAGCAATAGTTTAATCAAAAGGATTCATTTTTAAATTTGTTTATTCCATTTTATTTTCGCTAATTTTTAAAATAAGTCTTGTATCGATTTAAATTGTTTTCCTGTCTACTCCTACTTTTAATTTTTTGGGCATTGTTGTAAACATTAAAGAAGGTAAATAAAACCTTGATGAGATTAATAGTTTTCATTTTCTTTCATTTACACACATTATGATATAAATATATTTTACAACTAAACTGTCAAATTATATTATTGAGTAGATTAACAGAATTATTTCAATCAATTTTGATTTACCAAAATATTGATATTACTGAAAAGCTATAGTTATGACATAAAAAAGGAAAAATAATGTGGCACATTTGTAATTAGTATGCAATTGCAAAATAGCAATCCATCTTTTATTGAAAAAGTACATGGTTTCAAATAAACTTGATTTCATTGTTGTGTGTTTTATACTAAATAAATTACAAAAGTACAAATAAAATTCATGAGAAAACTAATATTTATATAACACCACACATGCAGTTTAAGTTTACTTTGCAATATTGTAGCAACTAGCAATACATACAAATTGAATAAATCACTTGTATTAATGTTTGATCAATATTTAAGACTATGAATTTATTAAATAATGTTGATGAAAAAATAGTGAAATTTGGTTTCAAGCTTCAACTAATTTCACACTAATATTATTATTTAATGGTTATGAACTTAAATATATAAAATTTCCCTCAAAATTTTTTGAAACTACCCCATTAAGTATATTATCTTGTTAGTATTAAACAATTTTGAATAATAAATCAAATTTAAAACTATTTTACATTCCTTTATTCAAACCAACTCGTGCAAAATAAATGCAAACTGCTGAAAGATTTAATGTGTGTAAGCTAACTTTGTAAATATATAAGCCATATAAAAATTTTGAATTATTTATTAATTTAAATATTATCTAAAGCGAACTTTATTGCATTTGTATACAATATAAACTTTTTTTTTTATAATTTCATAAGTAAATTAATATGAAGGAAAAATGTTTAAATGTATTGAAATTTTAAACCAAGCTATATTTAGCAGTGCTCATAAATAAAAATCATTATTGGTGGAGCTACATATGATAAACATTTAAAAGTATTTATCTACAAAAATTTTGAAATTTTTCACATGTTTATTGCGTGCATAATTTTCCTCTTTTGTGTGTTTATCATCTTAAAACTTTGATAGTAACTATACATATTTTGAAATATTAACTTTTAACAAATTAAACATTGAAAGAAGTTTAGAATGGCAATACCTACACACTCACCAGAAAACTGTGGTCCCTAAAGTTCACACTTATAACACAACAACACACAATTATTTTTTAATAATGGAGATCGATAAAAATAAAGAAAAAGGAAAAAATAAACTAATAAGTGTAAATTTAACTAAGAAAGTCCACCTATGGAAAAATTAAAACCGTGGGAAGAATCCAATGCACAAAGGTGACATTTTCTTACTTTCTTCTGTCTTCTATAGTAGATGTGCACAAACACACACACATATACACACACATGCACACATATGCATGCACACATGCTAATTTTAACACAAATTGAATATTTCGGCATCATTGTCTTTATCAACCAAAAAGAAAAAGGGAATACATGTGTGTTTACTTGTGTTTTAATTGTGAACTTTGTGGCCTACAGTTTTCAGGTAAATGCATAGGCCTTGCCCTTCTATCCTCTTTTCAATGTTTGATTTAATACAGCCGTTTGGCCTCATTTTTCCTTTCTTTTAAAAAAAGTATATTAAATAATGTGAAGAAAACATTTCTACCCTTGTCTCATTTCTATATATGTATAAAAAGAGGACAGTAATTGATTCTATATAAATTTATTTTAAAACATTTCATCTTCCTCTTACTTTTAGGGAAAAGTAATAACAAACTTGATATAAAAATAAACAAGGGCTAATTCATATATATTGTTAATTTTTGTTTAAATTTTATGGGTATCTCAAACATAGAACAATTCAACACCCAAACATTATTCACTCTTTGATAACCTATTCCTATTAACTCCAGACAATAAGTTCTTTATCAAACTTAGCTCACCAGTATATTATCCATTGCTTGCTTAATAATTCGTAGAATGTAAGTTCCAAGTAACATTTATTCAGCACCATTATTATTTTTTACACATAATTTTGTTTTGAATTTTTTTGATTATTTTTTGTGTTTCTTTTAAGCGAATTATAAAATCTGTTTCAATAGAAAGCAGGGAACTAAACTGTTTTTGCTTTGGCATAGTAGCGTTCTTACAACAAATTGATGTTTTAATGTATTTTGATATATTTTTATAACATTCTTGCGTAGCAACCCCCAAAACGTGGTCGAGCCTGGGGTCGTATAAGTCTTTTTAACAATAAACCTCCCTGATGACTCGATCACTATAGGTCCCTACTCCTAGTTTTATCTGGTGAATTCAATTGTTTCTGACAGCCGGCGCCTTTGCACTGATTGGAGTACACTGCTGCTAGCCATCCTCACCACACTTGTGGACACATGACCATGTAGAAGCACACAGTGCTTTGTCATTTCATCAATTTCATTTAATACTATCGATTAGAAGCCTTTCTTCTTTCATAAAACACTTGTTTTTTAAAAGTTGCAAAACAAAAACTCCTAAGAAACCTTTAAAAATAAATCTCACCAATACATAAGATTTAAAGTTGTGATAGTAAGTATTAATCCAAAGAGTGGTTTAACTTACAAGGTATTCAAACCTAACAGAAAACATAAAGGACCACAAGATAGCACAATTTAAGAAACACATAAATAAATACATCACTAAATAAATATATTTTTTAATCATATTAAGATTTGTAATCAGCCCAGGGGAGTAAAACACTGATCAAGATTGTATTATTATTATTATTATTATTATTTTAAATTTAATAAAGTTAAAAATAGAGCAATATATTGAAATTCAGTTTCATCTATACCCAGCCACAGGCTGGAAGTAGTTGTTGATGACGATAAAGAGTTTCATTTATGTTTCGGCATTGCAAGGATTTTTTTGAAAGTAGTATGAACATTTTTCAAGTTTTATGCAGCTCTTAATATAATAAATATTGTTAGTAAAGAATGATTATAATTAAAATTTACAAAGAAAGTATACTAATAAAGCTGATAAGGTTTTCCTTTATATTTTTATATTTATTATATATAAATATGATTTGTAAAAAGTATATAATAAATCCTCAGTAATTTGGACCTGAATATTTCATATAAAATAGCTCCCTGATCTATATGTCGAATAAAAGAGAATAGAATATATATATATTCTATTCAAGCTTTCAAGAGTGCTATTAAGTTGGCTAAATGATAGATTTTTTTTGTCCAGTTTTGCTAAAAGTGGGAAATTGCTAATGTGCATGAGTAACATTCCTGGTTTTTGTAGTGGAGCAATATCTTAGCTTCAAGCAATAGGTACCTCCTGTATTCCACACATAGCTCAGGGAGTAATTTTAAGTTCATAGTTTTTGGTTAAGACTTTTAAATGATTCAGAACTGCCCCCAATTATTCCCTCACCTTAAGTATGATTATAAACTAATAATTTGTCATGAATATGAAAGAAAAAAGGCCTTTTCACTATCAAGTTCGAACAAATCATTCAACTCCGTCCATATAGATGGTTCATGTTCTGTTTGAAGGTGTGTCCTCTAACTTGTAGCCAGTGATGCATCAAGGCTAGTGCTGTGTTCCTTTAGGAGTTTTGACGTCCGCCAAGGAAATAAAGCCTGCTAGAGCGGTATGGCAGTGTGTGCCAGGGCATCGGCGGTATCAACACTCATCTAGATGTAGGAGTAGGGTCCGTCAGTGAGGGCACTACACAGCAGCAGTCAGGAGTTGTCATCTTTACCACGGGTCCCTCGGTTGGGTTTATACTCCAGCCCCGGATCAAACTGCATCAACACAAACACCTGCAACAGCAGATGAACATGTACAGTTGAGAGAACAAAAAGAATCTCCACATAATATTGGTATTACATTTGTTTGATCTACGTATACAATTTAAATTCAGATGGACACAACGTGAGTTAGGTTTTTTAGAACAAATATTTATTATTAGTATTATTACTAGCACAACGTATTACTACCCTATTAGGTTGGTTATATGCACTTGTGCTAATGTGTAGTAGTAGGGGGATTGTGAGATGAAATGGAGGAGCTGCAGTTTAACGTGAGATCCGAACCCTGGCGGAGGTCTGGCATTCCACACATTCACAAGTTGTGATTAATACACGTCTGGTCAGAGGCAAAGGAAGGGTTTGGCAATCAGATAAATCTGTGCCGGGACTGAGGATTGACATTTATTAATAAATATGATGGTCCTAGTATGGTAAAATTAAGAAAAATGTTGTAGTGAGAATTAATTTAAGACAATTTTGTAGGCTTGAAAGATGTTTAGCCAAATTTTACTTTTTGTTGGTATCAGGAAGCCTGGCGTTGCAACGGTTGACAGTTCAGCAACTGAGTAAACTTGTTTTGTTGATTAAAGAAGCTACATAATGGTATCTTTTTGTAGCTATCTTAGAACATACATAGCTTAATGCAAGATACTATCTACAACAACCTTGGTGAAAAATTATATTATGTAATTTAAAAAAAAAGTGTTAATGCTTTAATTTCTCTTTGTTAAGATAATAGCCAGCTACAAGTGAACAGTATCACTTCTAATGGACAATGGTTTTTTGCTAAATCTTCACATCCACACATATTTTCACGAAGGCTTTTTTGAAATTTTCCCTAGAAATATTGCATTGAATCATAATTATTTTTTTGGTTAATATCACAATATATTTAAAATATAATACTTTAATCTATTTTGATTTAATTTTGTAATTATCTAAAATAACAAACTTAAGATTTTTTAAACTTTTTTTAATGTATCTTTTATATTAAAAGAATTAAAATAATTTTAACTCTTAATTGTTTTTTTATTAAGATTTAGAAATCCTATATTTATATTCAACCCAAAATTAACTGCTTGATGCTTGGGAGCTTCATGAGAAACTCGTTAGAGATACTCAAATCAAAAGACTTGAGCTAGCATACCTCTTATGGTATAGATATCTTAGGAAAAATTGCCATCCCTAGTTTTAATGAAAACTTTATCAGGTAAAATTGGTATTTTTATTGATAGATAGTTTGAATAAAAAACTGGCAGTATTTTTTGTAAAGATTTTGTTTTCTTTAGCTATGCACTATTGGTTCAAAGCAGTGTCCAGTAAAAGTCAGTTTTATACTAGGTACCTGCTGAATCTTGTGATGGAAATCTTCAAAGGAAAATCAAGTAAAGTTAGAAACTCTTGCAAGTGATATTTATTGGGTGAGGGGGGAGGGGGGGGGGATTTCAAACCCCATCTTTGGGAAACTTGGTGTTGTAGGTATTCAAACTAAATATCACACCAGGCATGAGCAATATATTTTGCGGAAGGCATGGAAACCTCACACATTGTGATATTGATGGTGATGTGTCCGGTTAAACAAGACATGCTATGCCAATAGAGCACTAAAGACATTAATATTAAAATCAAACTTTTTTTTTAAATATGCTGCAAGGTATGTAACAAAATAGATGATTAGGAAATCTGACCAAACCAGGAAACACAGATTCACTCGCAATACAATTTCAGGGTAGGTTTTCCTCTCCAAATTGCGCCGTTTCCAAATAAGTTAGCTGTTTTAAGTCACTAATGAGCACTATAGCAAACTAACTTAATTACTATTATTTATCATAGAATAACATATAAAATATTCACTATCATTGTCTCACAGCGATAATGGTATACAATAGCCCATTTTGAGACATTTTAAGGATTTGTTTGACTGCCGGTGGGTTATACAGAATATTCCCCTAAGAAATTCATTGAATTTCATCTTTATATTAGTTTAGATCTTGATATAACTTAAATGTTGTTACATAGGAAAATGATGGAGATGTTTCTTAGAATGAATGAGAAACTGAAGAGCTTAGTTGGGAGTGTAATGAAGTGTATAGCCCAACAATTGTGATTAAAGGAGGGTCTAAAGTTTGGCCAAGACACATTTTTTTTAATCTATACGCTTGTTAGGTTGAAATACCAACTAAGGAAAAAAAAGAGTGAAATAGAAATTTTTCCCCAAGCTATTTAGCACCTATAACCTTCTTACAGAACTTACTTGATCTGTGGGTAGCAACTGAAAGTCGTCTGGCGGGTTGGTTATCACATAGCGCTTCGAAGACGCATCACACGAGGAACTCGTGTCGCGAAACCTGAGAGAAAAATGAGTAAACTTAATGAATTATATCTAGAAACTAATTTAAAGTTGATTCATATTAGTGTGGAGCAAATTTCAATATAAATCCAACTGACTAAAGTGAAGCGCAAGCGTGAAAAATTGTGTAAGCTTTGATCAATTACCATTACTAATCAAAATTGCTGGCAGTGAATCAGTGATAGCTCTTGTGGCAAATTGAAATTATTTTTTTCTTATTTTATCTTAACCAATAGAAAATGTTCTTAGTGAAATTTAAAACAAATTAAAGGTGCATTCAATATATTAGTATTATAGCTACTGCCATACTATTTTTTCATAGATATGCAAATTTATATAAATAAGAGCTAAACAAGTCCTAAGACTGTCAATCAAATGCTTACTAAATCCTAAAATGATTCTCTTTTCATTAATAAATTTAGTTCAGTCCAACCAAATTTAATCAAGATGATTATTATTATTATTATTATTATTATTAGCAGCCTGTCTTAATATCCGTTCGGGATACATGCACTTGAGCTAATGTGTAATAATAGGGTGATTGTGAAATGAAATGGAGGACCTATAGTTTAACGTGGGATCCGAACTACGGCGGAGGCCTGGCATTCCTCACATTCACAAGTTTTTTTGATTAAGAATTTTTCAATCTATACTGCAAATCGTATATATTATTTATGTTGTCAACATCTCTTCTTCTCAACTAATACAAAGCCTACAGGTATGAATAAGGTATCAATAGATAGTATTATTTACCGACTCCTGACATACCAAACTCAGTTTACGTTAAAACATATTGTGTGTTTTTTAAATATAAGTTAAACAAAAGATCTAACAATATTTTTGTATAAATTACTGAAAATAAACTCTTTGCTATTTTGTGTATACACTTCGCTGAGAATTTAGTTTCAACAACCCAACAAAAGACTAAATCATTTGGGGGTGGAGGGAGGAAGAGAGGATGAAAGTTCATAAATTTAAGGAGAAAAGAAATGCAAGAGATAATAAATAAACTGCTATAGTCTGGGATGATCACATGGCTTTCAGGCAAATAATGCTGGGTAATTAGTGGCAATGTTATTTAATCAAAATGTATTTTTATAAAGAATTTTATATTCTAAATCTAAATCTTATCTTCCAATAGAAATTTTAAATTTCCTAAGGTATACAATGTTTTGTGCCATATTAATTTTAAATACATTTTCCTTCTTTTTATATTGTATATTTCTTTAACTTAATTGTTGCCTTACGCAACTTTTTAAAAACCCTATTTTTCCAGGTATAACAATGAATACACCTGCTATTGATAAGGTCCAGTGAATGAATCACACATATTAAACTATGAGTAGCCACATTATTAGATTAAAAAACTCATTATTTGGACTCAAATCTCTATTTTAATAGGGTGGGTGAGAAGAGATAAAATTAACAAATCTAGTTTTTATATTTTCTATGAGCTATTGGAAACACACTTGAATACAGTTTAGTGAATACACAAGATATGCGATTCTTCAGTGCAAAGCAAACGGGACCGAACACATCCTCAGGGGTAAGTGTCTTCTGCATGACGCCATGAAGGAAAGATTGAGGGAAAAGAGGAGCTTAGTTAGGAAGGAGGAGGATTCAAATATTGGATGACATGAAGGAAAGAAGAGAATTTAGGGAGCAGAAGGAGATAAAGGACAGGGCATATTAACGGTATAAGTTCACTAACAAAAGGAATGGACCTGTCGTAAGACAGAACACACAATAATAATAATAATAATAATAATAATAATAATAAGTGAAAACACTAAGAATTTACCATAAATAATGTAAATACTTCAAGCTGAATATAGTGAACACACTTCAAAAATATATTTTCATGTTAATATGAGCATTATTGATTTCTAGGGGGTGTTCTCCTTTAACGCATTGACTTTCTATTACATCTTTGAGTCAAATTTCAAAGGTTCAAACCCAACAGTTATTTTAATACTAGTTATTAATGTTGCAATTAAGTAGGATCATATGATAATCTATTAGCTGGAAATACATTTTTTGTTTATTTGTTTGGTGTTGTTTGGACAAAATGGAACTAAAACTCTACACTGATTGCATAACAAGTCCAGCATGCTTTATATAAACTTCGAATGGAATTTTTTTTTAACTCTATCTTTTAACGATTTATGTTACCAAGGTTTACAATAAAATATCATAGTGAAGTATGATTTTTCTAACTATTAAATTTTGATATTTTGTTATTTAAAAGTAAAATTTATTTCAACCCTTAAAAAACATATTTTTAATAAGAGTATGTCACACCTGTAGTTAGAGATACACACTTAGGCTACCTTCAAACAGACATCACCTCAAAGTATGGTTTTCCGTATACTACACTAGAATAAAGTGAAACAATTTTTTATTTATTTTAAATGTGTTATGACAGTTATATGATTCCATTAATCTCAAATCTGCTTTCTAATGCAAAAAAAACAAAACACGTTAACAGTTATTATTATTAGCAACGCATCTTACTACCTGTTCGGGTTATACGCACTTACGCTAATGTGTAATGGTAGGGTGATTGTGAGATGAAATGAAGGACCTACAGTTTAATGTGTAATCCGAACCACGGCTGGCATTCCACACATTCACAAGATGTGATTAATATACGTTTTGTCAGAGGTGAAGGAAAGGGTTTGGTAATCAAATAAATCTGTGCCGGGACCGAGACTTAAACCCTGGACCCCAGCACAGAAGTCCGACACCTTACCCCTAGACCACCAGGTCACTTACACATTAACATTTAAAGAATGGTTTTATCTAAATTAACTAACAAAGAGCCCCAGCTACAGTCTTATTTTGTAACACACACACACCTATTTCTCATCTATCCAATTTAACTCAAATGACACGGGGAAAAAAGGTATTATTTATTTATTTGTGGTATTTAACATGCAATTTCTAAACCAAATGATTATATCTGCACAAATCCGCCCCGGTAGCTTAGTTGGCTAACACGCTAGTCGTGTTGAGCTCGACCGCCAAGGATGGGGAGATCGAGGTTCGAATCTGTCGGGTGGACTGGGGGTGGTTTTTCCTAAATAGTTTTCCACTATCCCTCCACACAATTGCGGGTTCACTTCCTCTAATCAACCTTCCCAATCTATTAGTGTAATTAGTACTTATAGCGTATAACCCAAACGGGTAGTAAGACGTGGTGCTAAATAATAATAATATATCAGCAAAAGAAAATATTTCTATAAGGCGTGTGAAAGGGCCAACTATTTTCACCGGAAAGATATTTTCACATACCTTTCAAGGTTTTTTTTACATGCCACAATCAACATGGGATTGAGGGCTTTACTATCCCTCAAAAGAAAGTTGTGCTATGGATCTTTATCCCTCAAGAAAAATTTGCCAACCCTGGCTGGGTTCGAACCCATAAACACCAAAGGAACGCACTTTATCTCAAGACCATCAAGGTTGATGAGAAAAGGTAGAAATAATATGCAAAAAGGTATAATTTATAGCTACTGCCGAAAGTTATTTTTAATATCTTGAGGAAAGACGTGTTCTTAATAAATGGCGAGGAAATATGACATTATAATCAAGTGGGACTGCTTGTTCTGAAAATAGATTAACAATAAATTAATACTGACAACTTTTGACAAAATCAGTAAGTCTAGAGAAAACATGTGACAGAGCTACTCCCAAGATTGGCTTTAAAGCAGAAACCTTGTCCAAGACTAATATAAATATTACCTCTTGATATATTAAAACAAAACCTTTTACTTAAATAATTCTTTAAAGAGCAAAGATCCATCAAAAACATTGATATATTATTCTGTTGATAGCTAATGAGGCACTTTATAGTATTTAAAATATATTTTTATGAAATAAATCTAAGAGGATGAATTTAAAAACATATAAATAACACTTCCAGCTACTTCTAAAATCAACCAGGCTAGTAACAATTTAAGAAGAAACAAGCGCTGCCACCAGTTTTAGATAAAATTTTACCATTCGTCTAGGCCATGTTGTAATTACATTCAACATAAATAATTACACTTAACATATGTGACTTCTGCATTAGATCCAGGAAGAACTACTATAAAGTGTATAAATTACATCTTACATTTTTGTAAAATTTCTAAAGTTTTATTTTTATAGAACAGAAAAAACATTTTTTTAAAGTATATGAATTTTAAAAAAAATGAACCATTTTTTAAAAATGTTTACCTATCATTTATATTTTTACTTTTTTGAAATTAGTTAAAGTTAAAACCTTGAGAGTTGCTTGGTCAACAACACTGCATAAATATATATGTATAAAAAAATTATGTTAAGTATACAAAGAAACGTTTGAGCAGCTACTATAATGAATCAAGGTCCAATAAATGCACAAAGCACCTCACAAGTAATAGATTACTAGGCAAATCTTTTATATTTTAGCGACAGTAGGAGTATTAAAGAGTTCCAAACCAAATTGCCTAATTTGTTGATGGCACCTTATAAAATGATATAAAAAAAGTGATTTAAACCTGATGAATGATGATGACATAAAAAATCTTCCATCAATACAAAGCAATATATTATTTCTAAGTAATGGTGACAATTAGGCAAGGTATGGGGGATGGAAGTATTATTTGTCACCGAGTTTAGCTTATAACTGGATACATTATTTTTGTGATGTACCAAACCGCAAAATGTAAGAGATGAGCTTCAAACTCAACATATCATTTAAATCTATATCCAGTAAGAAGACATAATATTATGGCTATGAAATATTGTAAAATATATATTGGCTAAAGTTGATGGTTTGTATTTAAAATTTGGAATAGGTACTTAAGAAAAAAAGTAAAAAATCTTTGAAATATAATTTGTATCCAAGAATTATAATTTGTAGATGAAATGATTCGAATTCAAGAATAGGAGGATTTGACCCAACTCTTAATTTAACAGTTAAATACACTTAAATTTAATCTCCTAGGCAATTGACTATTTGTATATTTAACATAGGACATAATTAGAGCATTAAAATCTAATATCAGAAAGTGATTCTCAGCATGCATGATCACAATATTGTTAATTTAATTTTAGAAGGGCATCACAGCTATTAGCAATCAGGTGGCTCAGAAGGCTTTTAAAAAAAAATTATTTAAAAAGGAATTTTATTGTTGTATAACCTTACTTTAAAAGATCCAAAATAAAGATTTGACTGCCTATAATTATTATGGAAACTGTTAATCTAACAAACAAAACATTATTAGTTAATAGTTTAAATCTCCCTGGTGGGACTTTCTTATTACTAATCACAAATTTAATATTTTCAATGCATAATATTGGAGTAAAGAGTTATGAAGCATTTTAGCCTTAAATACATTCAACAAAACATTTATAGAAAACTATGCTTGTGAAATGTCACAGGTGAAGACACAATATACTAAGTAATTTTATTTTATCAAAGCAACCTATGGAATATAAGTAGGCCTAGAAATAGAATTAACTAATAGGTAAATTCGTTTGATTAGTTTAAACAATTTAGATCTGTTAAACTATTATGCCATAAACCCCTGTCAGTACACCCAACTAGTATTTAAACCTAAAAAGCTCCCCTCGGCTTAGCAAGTAAATTTAGCTATCGCTATGACTAATAACTGGCCACCAATATTCTCTACATGCAACATTGATTTATTCACTAAATATATGTCTACAGTAATATTTTAGTTCTATTCCTCATCTTAAAAAAAAGATGTCACAAATTTGAATTGTTGGCTTTGATCTCATAAGCAGACACGCACAATATAATATGTGTAAGTTACTAAAAAATATGTATATTTAATTCTACATAATTTGCAACATTGCTTAAAAATCAAACTATGTAAACATATTTTTTGAAAATATTTTTTAAGTGGATTAACACATTTTTTGTTTATAATTGATCAGAGTTATGCATAAAAGAATTAATTGTTAAAGTGCTAAGTTTATCCAGAGCAAAGGCAAAAAAAAAATGCATCTAAATATAAAAATAAATAAGAGATACAGACAAAAGATTAGTGTACATAACATTAAAAATAAATCAAAAGTGTAATGTCTATGATTTATTGTATTATAAAATAAGAGTACTGATAAAAATTACTGTTTATGAAATGAATGTGTTTATCACCAGTGCGTGCGTGCTTATGAGATGTATTCTACTACATTGCATAATCTATTAACATTTCTACACCTTCAAGCCTCAGTCTAAACATTAATCAAATATACATATTTCTAATGCTAGCTTATAATAATTCCAGTTCACAAAACACAATGTGATATTTAGAATATGCATTGTCTATTATTAAGTGATATGGAGCATTAGTAAACAGTGTTCAGCTACCTTACGTTAGATAAAGTTTATAGGTTTTCATTGTATCAAAATATTGTTTTTTAAACAATGTTTTTATGAATAAATTTTTTTTTATAAATTTGACATCAAACCAATAATTTAAACTGTATGGAAACATTTATATTGTAAAGCATTTATTTATTTTGTTTATATTATATAATTTAATTACCAAACTAACAACTCGTGCTTTGTGTTTATTATAGGCATATGTACATTTAAAATGTTTTTGGTACTTTAATTACTGGTCAGTGCTTAATTTACAAAGTTAGAAAGAAGTGAATGAAAAAGAAAATTAGTAGTGAAGAAATTGTAAAATAGTAGCAGCGGGAATAGAAAAAATAAAAATATGGAGGCTCGCTAGATTTTTGAAAGGAATACTAGTTACAAAAGTATATTTACCATCACAATACTTGTCAATTTTAGTACAACCGAGAACTATTCCAACATGTTTTCACAGATAGATTTGTGATAATATTTCCATTGCTTGCAAAATAAAAAATTCAAAAGATAAAAAAAACTGAATATTTATGACCCAAATAAAAAAAATCCAAATTAAGAAAAAAAAGGTGATGGGATAAGTGTTTTATCTAAAGCATATGTGCATACTTAACCAAGATATGTCCGTGCAACATTTACACTGAAAAAACTACAAACAACAAATTAACTAGTGGGCACTTAGTAATTCCATGCTTCTTAAAGGACAGACTTTTCTTTGCAACTTTCAATTACAGTACACTAATATTATTGCTGAGATTATTTAGCTCCTGAAAGATTTCTTAAGCAAAAAAACATAACAAAAAAAAAAAGTCTTGGACTCTTATGGGAAGGTTTTGTAAATAACTATTTTCAAGCTGTTTATTACAAATAAGAAATACACAGTAACGATGGAAGAAAAAGAACAATTCAACAAAATAGGTAGGTGTGACACCTAGCATAGCTGCAGAATAAACCCAAGCTATACATATATTATAATTCAAATTTTGAATAAAGGATTATTCAGAAACTTGTGAATCTGTTTTAGATTAAATAAATAAATAACGGTTGCATATTAGTTTATATACCAAGATGTATGTCAGAGTGTAGTAGATGGCCATATAGTGTTAAATTTTCAGTTCAATACAATGCTCAAAATGTTTCAAAACCTATTATTAATCTCAGGGATGGAATTTTTAAAATGTATTCTAATTAATCAGCAGTGTTACCGATATATGAATTAATATACTGATTCAAGAAATGGTTTTTGGTTACTAGGCTAATGATTTAAAATCTTGTATAAACCTCCATCAAGAATTTAGCCTGGCATTGTGCTAAGAGGTGGAAGCAATTCTAACAAACTTTTTACAATATATTTAAATCCTTTCCATTGAAACTTTTTTTTTTTGTCCTTTGTGTTAATTTTTTATATAATATGTTCCTATTTTTGGAGCATTTAAAATCAATTTTCTCAAAGGGCAGCTTTTACAATACATTATCGTCGATTGATTTAAAAATTATAAAGAGGATAGAAGGGCAGGGCCTTTGGACCAGAAAACTACAAGCCTCAAAGTTCACAACAAAACACATAATTATATCATTTTTGGGGTACATCAGCCATCTTATTCACCAGAAGAGAGTAAAACAACGACTGGACTATGGCAGCATGGCTAGAGGTAGGTTATGGCCACTTAGATAGTATTGTCATTTTCTTGATTCACAAAAAAAGTTTAAGCTTGGATTCTACAGTTGCCTGTCCAAACTTATGTTTTTACATTTAGTAGATGGAAAGAACGTTATATTTATATTATAATTAATTTAATTTCATCCATTACTGTTTCGAGCCTATGGTATGGGTCAGTTCTTTAGTCCAAGCCGTATATTTTCCCACTACAGGCTTTCTAGGCCTGTCGTAGCTTTATATGTCTTATAATCTTATAATCTCTCTTAAGACTAGGACGAGCACAATATACAGTGACCGGAAATTACTTTATCAATGTGAAATGAGCCCGGGACCCCTAGCTCAGTAAGGCAGACATGCTACCGACTGAGCTAGGGTGTCCGACATTATATCTAATTATTGTATTATATTATCTGTTAAATGTGGGCATTGTCCAGACTGTGTTTTACTTTCTTCTGAAGAAGGCGACTTATGTACCCGGATATATGTTTTATTTTGTTTTAGTTGTGAACTTTGAGGCCTAAAGTTTTATGATAGGTGTGTTGGCCTCACCCTTCTGACCTCCTTTCAATGTTTAATTTAACAGCGCCATTTTTCCTTTATTTATTTTTATTGTTATTAGTATCAAGTGCATACTGTGATTCTCTTTTCACCGTGAATGCAATAATATGTTTGTTTTTATATCATTTCTGTGTATATTTTATCATATATAGTCAATAATCATGGTAGCATTATTGCAACAACAGCACATTTTAGAAACACAATCTGCTGCATACCAACACAGCAAAGTCAATGACAATACTATAGCTAGTATTTCAATAAGAAGAAAAATATTGTATTATAATGTTAACTGCTTTTGTATTTATTTCAAATAAGTTGTCCAACTTAGATTTACTTTCTAGTATTTTATATTTTGAAAATTTAACGTTGTTTAAGTACAAAGACTAATAAGGTTGAAACTTAAAAGTCACTGATACAAAACTATTTTTATAAAAAACATCAAGTACAAATATGACAATAGCATTCACATTTAAAAAAATAACAACACTCTTAAATAATAGAAATAATTAACTGAGCCAAGTATGCATAAGGGGCAAAATAATTGATTAAAAACATAAAGAGATATTTTTCAATATATTAGAGTAAAAATAAGAAGGATTCAGTTTTAAAAACCTATGATGTGAGAATTTTAAATTAACTCCTCATATAAGAAAATATTATTTTCACTTCTTTGAATTCCTTTCTTAGTAGAATGTTTAATCCTATAATCTGTGAACTGTTGATTAAATAATTATGTGACCGATTTGCTATTGCAATTCATTTGTTAAAAATGTATTATGGTCGACTTTTAAGGCATTAATAAACTTTGGTATGAATTTATTTTGAACAACAGGTGTGTTTTTGAATTCTGTAAATGATATTTTATTTATATACATTGAACACATTTGGTATGATGGCGTCTAGGAGTCGCTAAGCACTTAAAGTAGAAAATAGTAGGGATTATAAGATTGTAATTTGCAATGTAGATCAATGTTGGTATATAAAATTAAAGCAATGTTGTAGTTGCAAAGTTGGGGAGTGCGTAACAACGGAAGTAGGAAGTACACCTAGTCTCTCCAACTGAAATTAAGCACTGAAGAAAGTAATTGAATAAGAGTGTGTGAGAAAGAGAGAGATATATAGTAAAATAATGATATTTTGCGGCGCCTGTTCTTCGACTTGTGATCAAGACTGACGGTGGGGGTACGGGAGGTGTGGTCTTCTCACCTCAACCTGAAAACAGGAAGAGATCACAGCACCCCAAATATCATTATTTTTACACAGACAACAACAATCAGATAGGCTTGTGCGAGTACTCATAACTAGGAAGAGTGGATAGGCCAGAATCAGAAAGTCTTCAAAACTCAAATGTGGTTTTGTGATCTCACACAAAAAAAATTGTTTAAAGCCTAACACCTAGTGAAGGATGTTCTAGTATACAAAACATTCTACACACATTCATCAGTTAGGATGGATGAGAATAACTAGATAACATCCAAGTGGAATGTCTGTACATTAACATCTTGACAGTAGGTCAGCAGGTGTGTCAGGGTCTTATAAATTTTGAATAATGCTCATTAAACTTTCCACTAAAGCTTCCCAAATTAAAGTGTTAGTTTTTTTTTAGAATTACACTAACTCTAATTATGAACATGTTTATATTCAGCCCCTCCCCCAACTAACTATCTACAAAAGAATACTCAATGTATTTCTTTTACTATTCAAATTAACTTTTCTTTTACCTTTGTACAATTTTTTTATTTTAAAATTAGTTTTTATATCTTGTTAACAATCTTTATGCAACTAAACTGTAAATGTTTGCCTTTTACTTGAGAGTAAAAACCAAACATTTAAAATTTAAATACTGGCACTTGAGCTTTGTGTAGATGTTTTTAGTTCTCGCACATTCCTACAAAAATAAAACACACATTACTAAACCACAGACTAAACACTAGCCATAAGTGCACAGAAAGCTGTCATTTGGGGGTGGATGATAGGTATGAGTGAAATTTTCAAATCATTAAACTATATAACATTATCAAAATTTGTAGATACAATAATGTGGACTCAAATAGTCATTAAATATTTTTAATTTGTGCATCTTGTTCATGCTTTACAAAAAAAAAAAAAACA
>CABFVX010000101.1:330587-394175 GCA_902151425.1 Timema shepardi | reverse complement strand
TATATATATATATATATATGCTGGAAATGGCTTAGGTGGCCAAATGGTTTAAGGCATCACTTTTTTGTTAGATCAGTCTGCCAAAGACAGGGAGTTTGGGGTTTGAATCCAGATCAGGTCTAGCAATGTTTCCCTCCTCATACTTAACTCATTTAGTATTTATAATATATAAAAATAGCCTTAAAAAGTATTGAGACACGGTGATAATGTTTCAGAATATAGAGCTTGTTCGCAAACAGTCTATCCGGTAAGCTGGATGGGTTATACAATGATGTGATGTGGTAGAAATAATAAATAAATAAAAAACTTATAAATTATTTTTTACTATGTACAACAAAATAATAAGTAAAAAATGTTTATCCTATGCAGATGGTTGTCTTTTGGTATGTATATGGGTTTGTAAATACTTTAAAAAAGTCAAAAATTGTAAAGAATTGACTCCATTCTTTTTGTATTAGCTTTGTCTAATATCCAAATTTGACTTATTTTCAATATGGCAATTTTTTCTAAAATAATAAAACAAAACTTATATATTTTCATTTTTAACATAATCTTTTGGTGATTTTATGACGGGTTAGTTTGACTTTTTTTTTGTGTGACCAATCTTTTCCCCAAAGATATATTTATGTTTTTGACATTTGCGTTGATTGGTTCATAAAAAAATCTCAAAGCTAGATTTTTTTTTATAAAACTTGAAGTGCAAAATTAGAAATTCCACATAAAATAGTTTGAAAACAAAATAACATTTTGTCTGAATATAGTAGACTAAAGTGTTTTTCATAAATATAATATAGATTTTTATAAATCAGAGTTTTATACAAAAAAATCAACAAAAGGGGTTTACAATTTTGTTTCTTCCCTGTATTGTTATTTTACATTATTATTAATATATTTATATTAGGCCTACACTGATTTTTTAAACTTTTCATTTTTTAATTGCAAACTATGAATACATTCTCACATTTTCAATAGTTTTCAACAAAGTGTAAATTTTAAATTCAAGCTAAGTTTTGTTTCTGGAATGACAAAGATCAGATAAGGATTGAGATATCTCCATAAATTTGGTTGCATTTCAGAGGTTCCATACATTAATTTGAGCAGTTAGTTATCCTTATACTATGTTGATTTAGTGTTTAACATCCTTGAAAACTTTCAATTTTAATTTTAAAGATTGTAGATAGCAGTTCTTAACCACAAGAAAACAACTAAAGTATATAAGTGTTCCCAAATTAAACAACCAAATTTGAGAATTTGTAGAGGATCAAAAATCCAGCTCAAAATGTCCTGGAGAAGAGCTCATTTTTCTTTCCTTTTCAATCAAACAGCAAAAAATTAAACAAAATCAAAATATAAATACTGAATAAAATATTTTATTTATTTTGTTAAAAACTATGGCCTCCAGCCCTAAGACCAGCTTTGTACCAATAAATGGCAAAAATATGTGACTGGCCAAAATTGTTTGTTTGTTGATATTTGACTGAATAACTACTAAAGTATCAGTATTCAACAAATAGTTATTGTTAAGATGTCAACTTAAAGGAAATTAATTGGTGCTCCACTTATGAAGCAATTTTTTAATCTAATATTTTTAAATTCATTATATAAACTTATCATCCTAAATTGAGTACATGGTATGTAACAGATCATTATGTAACCTTCTTCACTCCTCATTATCTTCATCCCTTTCTAAGCACCTTGTTTTTGAACACCCTAAATTTATTTTCGTTGTGTAAGGTAAGCGACCATGTTTCAGAACCATATAAACCAACCGGTAGAACTAAGTTTTACATTACTTGACAGCAGGTGAGATATTATAACAACTTACTGACCAAGTAATAACATCAGTTGCGGCTCGTCACTTTAGAAGCTGGAGGGCATGGCCAATTCAGTTCCTTAATTATTTCTAGGCCTACATTTAAAGAAAGATAGACATTTTGACAATATTTGTTAAAAATTCATTTTTAAACTCAAATAAAAAATAATATCCCAAAAAAATGCAAAAATTAAAAAATAATAATTTATACCAAAGAGTATGAATATGTTGTATAAACTCTGCAGCTGTATTATTAAAACATCCATACCAAATAATACCATTCCGTTATGTGGTAGGCAAGAAATTGTGAATATAGCTCAATAAACAGCCCTGTAAGTAATCCATCCTCGCCAACTTTCTCCGCACTTCCTTATCTTTGCATACTCCTTTCACTTCAACAAGATCCACACACCAAGTCATGCGTGCTCTTTTATTCTTAAAAATCTTTATGTTTCTCTTTTACACATTTTTTTACGCAACATTTAACCACGTCTTATATGGCCTACCCCTTCCTTTGATCCACACACTTTTTCTTCATATATTTGCTTCGTCCTTCAATCCACATTCATCCTCTCAACATGCACAAGCGAACATTATGTGTTTTTATGTGCACACATTATATGTATGTTCGTTGTCCATACAAGTTCAGGGGAAATAGGATAAAGATTTTTCCACATCACAGCAGCAAGTCCAACAATTTTTTTTGGTATGCATCTTTGCAATTATTCAGAGTTTGAACACTTGATTTTCACTTTTCTTGGTTTATTTTTGTTCTATACAGAATTCAGGACATGACCTAGCTAATGATTTAATTTTTATTGTTGTTCCAGAGTTAATCTTGAAACATTTATTGTCGTAAGCACCTGAATTTAACCATTAAATTTACCTAACCACCCCTCTCATCTCAAGCCTGCTTTACCCAGACCAACTGTGTGTAGGAATATGGTATCAAAAGAAAAGTATCGATAACAGTAAGTATTGGTATCGAAATTTTAGTCTGGAAAAATATTTTTTCTTCTCTACTTATAATAATTTCAATTTTTGCTTGATACCTATTTTTCCTATTTATTTGAAAACTGAAAATTATCATGGTTTCTAGTGATCTAAAATATTCCATAGTTCACTTCTGAGAGGTGCGACTTAACTATATTCATCTTTTATATACTCTATCAATCCATATTATTAACTAATGACAAAGAATAGAAGAATGAACAACCTCCCCTGCTTTATCTGCTTAAACAACACACAAACTTTTCTGCTTCAGCTGCTTGGGGCACCATTTAGCTTTTTGTCATGCAGAAAATGAGTGAGAATTGAAACAATGGCATTTGATCTTTCTCCACAGTCCTTCCTAGTAAACATTTAATCCTAACATGAGTGATGATAGCAAAAAAGTTGTTTCTTTCAATGCCAATCTGACATCGGAGGGTGAGTACTAATATCAGTAAAAGTATCTGGGGAAAAGTATCAAGTAAAAAAATAATAGTATAGAAAGGAAAATATTGATATTAGTAAAGTATCGATACTTTTTTTGTCACATCCTGTGTGTCCTCCTCCAATATGTGCGATAGAACATAACCACAACAATCTTAACTATGAACCTGTCTGACCAACCACTTACTCCAACTGAGATAGATGTTCCATCCAGAGGCCTAACATTTTCACCATCAACCACCTCTGATCACTTCACTCTGAGGGAAGATGTCATTACTTACACCAGAAACATGAAGCTCAAATACTTCTTTGAGAATAACCAGTTCAACCAAGATCACCACAAGATCACCATAAGATGGCAGATCCAGCATTGAAAAAGTTCACTCCACCTTCCAAATGGGACCCCCCTCCCCCCTCAAATATCTTCAAACCACTCACTCAAACATTATATTGCATATCTTGGCCAATGTGACAGATCCATCATTTCCTAAATTCTTACCTACATATCAAAACCTCAATACATATTAAAGAAGGGCCTTATCAAGGATTAAAAACAACCGAAAACTTATGATCTTTCCCTGCTGATGAAAGATCCACCATGGTGATCCTTAACAAATCAACCTATATTACAAAAGTACAGCGACAACTTGCAGATGAAAATATTTACAAGAAACTGGACCATGACCCTACAAGATAACACGACAGTTCCACCCAGTCTTTGTTACAAGTACACTGACCACATCAGGGCCTTTTTTCCAAATTAGTAGAACTCCTCACAACCATTCTCTATCTCCTGCCCAAAATTCACAATAAGTAAAGACATCCATTGGGCCATCTCATTGTCGCTTGTTGTGGGGCCCCTACCAAACGTATTTCAGCACTGGTCGACTCACCTTCAACTCCTGGTCC
This sequence comes from Timema shepardi, assembly GCA_902151425.1. Classification (NCBI taxonomy): domain Eukaryota; kingdom Metazoa; phylum Arthropoda; class Insecta; order Phasmatodea; family Timematidae; genus Timema; species Timema shepardi. Next base: position 390,019 of record CABFVX010000101.1, on the reverse strand, counting down.
AACAACTTCCCTCACACATAAAGGACACAAACCACTTTCTTGATCATTTACAACACATTAAAAACAAAATCCTTGCCAATTCATACTGGGTCATCATTGATGTCAATTCGCTTTACACTAACACACCCCACACCCAAGGACTTTCTGCCGTAGAACATTATCTGAAATAAAAAAAGACCTCTGAATTCTAAACCATGCACAGCCTTTAGAGTAAAATCTGCTCGCCTCATACTTGTAAAGAACAATTTCTGACTCCTGTATAAACACTACCTTCAAATCTTAGGAATGGCAATGGGTACATATATAGCCCCCTCCTAAGCTAACTTCTTCATGGGCAAATTAGAGACAAACTTTTAGCAATCCAAACTCTTGCAACCACTCTGCTGAATGAGATTTATCGACGACATCTTCATAATTTAGCTAGGTTAAGAACCTAATTAATTACAGTTCCCGAACAATTTCAATAAACATAGCACCCTCAGATTCACCCGGAACATTTCACAACACTATGCCATATTCTTGGTTCTGGAACTGAACCTTCATGAGGTAAACTAACAGCACAGTCCACACCAAAACCATCAACCATCAACAATACCTTTATTTTCAAAGCAACCATCCTCTTCGTGTAAAACGCTCTCAAATCTACAGCCTAGCTACCAGAGCCAAACGGCACAGATATGTGCCTTAGACGCAGGAACACGCATGGTTGCTGACGACAATATTACTGGTTCACTCTATATACAACACAATCATATCTCACAAGCTTTCACCTTCAGGGTGCATAGAGGAAAGCACTTTCACACGCAGAAAAAGCAGGGCTAGCTAACTGCAGCCAGCTGACGACAATATCTCAAGGGGAGGAAGGGTTTGGTTTCACACTACATGGCGCTGAGAGCCAGATGCCATTTCAAAAACATTGCCTGCCTGCTATTATCTTAAGCCGAAAACATATGTTTAGTGAAACTATTATAGCAAGATAAAATTTTCGTCAGAGTGCGAATGATAATTTTCCAAGGCTACGATTTATATGTGGGGGCTCGCCGGGGGGTTTGGCAGGCACGTGCCTTCGCCCCTCAATGGCATGCATTTCCTTGACTGAATTATTTTCCTAATTTCCATTCTAATATAGTTATTGCTAGTTAAAGTTGTTTCTTTAAGCTTAAAATACCATGTCAAATGATATGATGTTAGAGTAATTTATAAATTATGTCCCCTATCTGTGTGAGCATGTACTTAGTCTTTTCAGCATTCACCTCTATATTTATTTCCTTACTAGAGGCCGTCCTTGTGTTATATAAGACTTTTTAGGGTGTGTGCGAGTAAGTGTGTGTGCGTGTGTTTTTTTTTCAGAAATAATCTTATGTAAGGTTTTTAATTAATATTTATGCTTAAACGAAACTTTTTTTTGCCAATAAATAAATTAAAAAATTTAACTTATATTTCATTTACTGATTGCAATTTTAAGTATTCAAAAATTTCATATCACTCGCTTTATTACTAATTCATATACATAAAAATAATAAAATAAAATAATCTAATGTAGCAAATCATAAAAAAAATACTCTTAAGATAGATATATAGGGAAGGGGAGAAGGTTTGGGTGGTTAATAGTGAAGGGGGTGAGGGGCAAGACAGAAAATCTTACAATTCCTTGCATGGGTGAAATGGGGGGCTGAAAATCATAAAATAAAACCTTACATTATTTAAGGACGACCACTTGCTGCTAGTAAAATTATAAAATTTATGCATTCCTAGCAACAGCTTTTTCACCATTACTTAACAAAGTTAAATTATCTGCGTAGTACCTCTTTTGCTTGCTAAAAATTCCAATATATTTATTGAATAGAAGTGAATTCCTTTTGCTCCATATTTATTAAACTAAACATGTCAATGCTACCCCATAATTTTGTCATGCAAGCATTCTTGTGCGTGTTCAATACCTTTTTAATCACTTCCATCAAAAATGTATCTACCAGCCGAAGCCCCAATGATCTAAATAAGAACCTTTAGCACTTCACAGCATTTAACATACCACTTATTAAGGCTGTGCAAAGTCCCTTTTTTCAATTCAAAAAAACTCTAATCCAATATATTAAATATTCTCAAAACTGAATCGAAGTTTGAATATTTATTTTTAGTGAGTTTATGGTCGAAAAAATTATATTGTGGTTATTTATATAACTTTATGCACTAAAATTACTTATATAATGTTGTATTAAAAATGTTTTGTAATATTTTGTTTTATTCTAATGAATCAAGTTACTATATCAACTTACAATTTTTACCATAAGAATAATGATGTGTAATATACATGACAGCTCAGAATGGAGTAAATGGAATAAATTGGGTATTTTGGCTGTCAACATTTTTACTGGTGAAACTTCATAATTGTCTAAGCTGGAATCTTTTTTTGAGTCGAAGCTGATATTTGTTTCAAAGCCGAGTCTAAGTTTCAAAGCTTTGCACAACCCATCCATTATTCTACTTAGGTGTTGTTATTGTTGTTATTATTAATTATTATTATTATCATTATTATTATTAGCACCGCGTCTTACTACCCGTTCGGGTTATACGCACTTACACTAATGTGAAAATGGTAGGGTGATTGTGAGAAGAAATTGAGGTCTTACAGTTTAAAGTGGAATCTGAACCACGGTGGAGGCCCAACATTCCGCACATTCAAAAGTTGTGATTAATACATGTATTGTCAGAGGTGAAGGAAGGGTTTGGCAATCAGATAAATATGTGCCAGAACTGAAGATTGAACCCCAGACCCCCAGGTCACCAAATACTTAAATGTTAAATGGGTGAATATATATATATATATACATTTTTTTTTCTTCTTCTAGAAACAAATATTACATCTCCAAGTGACAACTTTCTGTATGCATATTTTAAAACAGTTTCTACACTGAGAGTCTACACTTCTATTAAAAGAGACAAGAATGACCTAAACCATATACTGTGCTACTACCAGTATAGTGACAACACTTAAACCATGTATACTTTAAGAAATCCTGCTCAAAAAGTGATTTGGTTTAGCATATATGTTGTTTATCATCTTTTTTTTTTAATAAATAGAATAGTTTATAGCAACATTTTTAAGTATCTTACTATATAGAACATTGACCACAAGCTATTACATTTACTGAGGAACATTTTCGATAAGCACAGGTGTTGCTTCATGGAACGTTATTCTTAATGAAAAAGCGTTACAAAGTGTTGATGGTTCGAGTGTTGCCATTATACTCTGAACATAGGGAAGAGTGCACTTACCAAACAAGACTTTAATCAAACACAGAGAATATAGCGCTAGGTATGCAGGTGCAACATATTTCGGCTAACAGTAGGTAAAAGACAGAGACAAGTCGAAAACAGCAATGTTTAATATCAAGATTATTTTAATTTTACATTTATTTTAACAGTGAAAAAAAAACAAATAATCAACACACATCAACAACAACATCAAAAACAAAAAAGCTAATTAATATTATTTATTTTTATTTATGCAATTTAGAGAAATTTAAATTGAAGAATAAAATGTATTTACAGAAAATGTATTGCAAGGAACACTTAGTTTTAAGTATATTATTATATTTGGAATAAATTCTATCCATCTTTCCCATACTTTCTTCCAAAGATAATACAATTATCTCAAAGCGAAAAGAGGTTTTGCTGATAGAGATATATTAATTTTAAATATGAAATTAATAAACGGTCTTAGTAATTCCTATATAAACAAATAGATTTGTAATAAGTTGGTTAAAATAGTTCATGAAATTTGGTTGTAATTCATATGAAGAACAAATTACAGTTATTCATTTTAAAATAACAAAAAAAAGTAAAATTAGAAATAGAGGCCATGAAATATAAGACAATAGAAGTTTCTTGGATAATACACTCGCATACAAATGAAAATCTATTATCCCTATTTATTTAAGTTATTTGCTAAGTTTTCTTATGTAATAAAAACAAATCAAATTTATTTCAAATGGTTTCCGAGTATAATGCTTGATTGGTATCAATGAGGAAATCTGGAAAAAATGTTTTCTATAAAATAATTAGTACATTCATTTTGTTTAATGGCCTTTACTAAAATTATATTTGATTTGATGCAAAATAAATTAAGTGTAACCAGGAAATACAATTTTGTCAGTCCTGTTATAGACCTAGATTTAACCTACTAGTTTCCTCTATTTCTAATTATATTAATGTCACATTTACAACTTTGAGGAGTAACTCAAGTCAGCGTACAGTGACTACCAATCTCCATTTAGTGAATTACCTGTAGAGTCCTATGCAGAGCATGCCGTACGACTTTAGGGCAGCAACAAACAGGTCTCCGTACTTCCCTGCCTCCCCGTACTGTGCGAGTGGACCATCATACAATGAGATCTGCCCCACACGGCATCGATCCCGGTTTGACAGGCTGTCTGGGGTGCTGAATGGACAATACAATAATATACAGAGTAATTTTACAGTAAAGTGTTCAGGATATGGCAGGCCATTGACAAAAATTATGAATTTTATTGTTTGTTTAAAATGTAATATATATTTAGCAGAAGGTACAATAAAGGTGGGTAAAAAAACATAACAGGGAACAAACACAATATGGCTGTTACAATGACACACATTGCAATGGTTCCACAGGGCAAAGAGGTATTAGCTGCCTCTTTAAGAAAATCAATCGTCACTGTCCAAACCCGAGAACTAAATTTCATTCTACAAAAAATCAAGAAGAGGTAATGTGAAACGTGCAAAGCAACTTAATAAAAGAACAAACCAAAAACCGCAAAAGGTAGAAAAAAGAAATTTATCAAGGATGAAAGGACACTTAGAGGAAAAAGATATTAGATGTGAATGTATAATATTTAAAAAAAAGTTATTTTTTACTATGCCAATATATTATTAGCAACGCGTCTTACTACCCGTTCAGGTTATACACACTTACGCTAATGTGTAATGGTAGGGTGATTGTGAGATGAAATGGAGGACCTACAGTTTAACGCGGAATCTGAACCACGGTGGAGGCCTGGCATTCTCCACATTCACAAGATGTCTTGTCAAAGGTGAAGGAAGGGTTTGGTAATCAGATAAATCTGTGCCGAAACCAAGGATTGAACCCCAGACCCCAGCTTAGAAGTCAGACACCTTACCCCTAGACCACCAGGTCACCAATAAAGAGGTATTCATAAATGTATTCCAAATACTTTTTTTTTTTTAATTTAATTTGAAAACCTCAATATTAAAGGAATTACAAAAATCAAGCATTCAAGCGTTCCATCTTTTTTTTAAACAATATTTCTACACTTCTTTTACCCTCATTGGTTGATTCATATACTCTTACAATATTTTTACAATATTTGTGAATTGTAAATTATGTGCTATTCTATTAGTATCAATTGTTAATACTATAGTAATAATAATAATACTTAGCACCGCGTCTTACTACCCGTTGGGGTTAGACGCTTAAGTACTAAATATGCTAATGGGTTAGGAATTGGGAAGGTTGAATATAGGGGAAGTGAGCTCGCATTTGCATGGAGGGAGTGTGGAAAACAATTTAGGAAAAACTACCCCCAGTTCACCAGAGCAAGATTTTAACCTCAATCTCCCCATCTTCGACAGTCTAGCTCAACACAAAACTAGCGCATTAGCTATAGGTGTGGTCAGGCACCCGAAATCTCAAGCAATAGATGAGGCATCTAAAAATGCTGGAATGTCGGGCGAGTATTTTTTTATGCTCGTATTTCGATCGGGCATCTCAAGAACTTGGTAAGTATAGAATACCATGTTAGCACTAACCTCTAATTCAAACTTTGAAAAAAAAAAGTATTTAATTGATTCATACTTAAATTATTTCAATTCAACTAATATTAAACAAAGGTAAGTATTATTTTTTATTAATTTGTAAATTATTATGTTTGCTTTCAAAAAAACTGCAATAACGTTTCTCGCAAGTTACAAGTCTACAACATATCAAAATTGAGATTCCTACTATTTATTTTTATGTGTCAATGCTAACACCATACCAAATTCAACATTTACACATTGAGATTTTTAGGCCCTATGCTTGTGGAAACTTAATTTAAATTAGTTTATTTACATTTTTTTAATTTATTATTACTAGCCAGATTTGTTAAGAACAGAACTCTCACAAAGCAAAGCAAAATATGTTCTAGTATTAACTATAGATTCATGAGCTAAACTAACCTTTTTAATTTTTTTTTAATCAAATGTTACTATTTTAACTTTAAGCTTGCAATTGCAAATTTAATAGGCTTGTGACAAAGTTGTTTTGATCTTTAAAAAAAGAGATTAAACTAGACTGTTAAACTTATAATTTGAAATTTTACAGGCCTGTGACAAAGTTGTTTTCAAAATGAAATGTCTGCCCGAATTTGCCCGTGCCCGAATTTGCCCGTGCCCGAATATAATTTTGTAATGCCCACCTGATAGGTATTATTCATTAATCAAAACTTGCTAGACAATGAGCTAGGGGACATTAACTTGATATTATGGTGGCGGATAAGACTAAATTGGTTTACATGGCCTCAGTCTAACAATAATGTTATATTACCTATAGCCTCCTCTGAGTCCTGCTCCTTCGGCAAGAATCAGCTCTAACTCCGGCGTCGCTCCACCAGTGATGAGTGATCGTATCAGCGTCAGCGCATTTTGATTGAAGTATGTCTACAAATGTAAGTCACCATAACCTATAATTTTATTTCTGCCTCATAACATTAAAATAATCACAATTATCTTTGGAGGGCCGTGGTTGTATTCAAGGCAACATTTACTTCACACATGCCTTTAATAATGACTTAACCCAAGACAGTAATATTTAATACTTCACTCTTATCATGAAGAATAGGAATGTATATTTTGGGGTGCATATAAAAATCAGACACTATTATTAAATTTCCTTCAGTTTCAAGAAGCACATAGAATTGAATTTTTCTCTGATATAATAGAGCCAGGTTAGGATGGAACAAAATATTCCTTAGTTGGCATATTTATCCGGAAGACTACAAGAATGGGTGTAGACACAACAAGGTTGTTGCGGTAATATGATATAATAGCTCGAGTTGGCCCCCCTTGCTAAAACTCACCGTGGACATGAGAGAGTCTAGTACACTGACAGCAAATGCTGTGCCACAAGCGAATGGTTGAGTCAGGTACAGCTCTGTGTCTGGGTCATCGTCGTCATCTTGATCCAGGAACTGGACATTACTGTCGTTCACCAGCTCTGACAACACAAAATATGACATTTTACTAATATTCTCAAAATACATTCTCTTTGGTAACTTAGGATTTAGCCCGATTTAAAAAACAAAAATCTGGAGTTTGTTGACTTGACTCATATTAAATTATGATTTAATGTGAGCCTCATGAATCATACATATCACCACTCAGCATTTATGCCAAAATTGTAATCATAGGCCCTCAGGGAATAAAAAGAGTTTTTTTAACACAGCATCTTACAATCTGTTTGGGTTATACACAATATGTAGATGTACTAATTACAATAATGTGTTAGTGATGAGGAAGGCTGAATTTAGAGGAAGTGTAGCCACATTTGCATGGAGAAAGTGTGGAAAACCATTTAGGGGAAACTAATCTCAGCACACTCAATCTACCCATCATCAGTTTGGTGCTTTGCGAAATGAGTAACTTATGAGTAGAGCTTCGTAAAAATTGTTTTATTTTTAGTTAAATTTCATTTTTTAAATCTCACTTTTCGGTATTATTTCGTGTTTATTCAAAATTACATGTTATCTGAGATGTTAAAGTATTATTTACATATTCAAATAGTGTATACAAAATTAAAATTTATTATTGAAACCTTTAATATATTTGCTTTAAAATTCTTTGTCAAGTTTGTCTGCATATTTCACAATTTTGTAGCCTAAAGTTAGCTAGGGCGCTACAAGAAAATACTAATCAAATTACAGCATGGTCATAATTTCTGCTTAATTTCTTCTTAATTTCATATTTATTTTTAATTTTTTTTTATTAAAAGCGGTGTTATTTTGTTTTATAGGAGGATTTCCTCTAACAAGATAATTTCGTTTTATTTCGCTTTTAAAAAAACATTGTAAATCATATTTAAAAACTATCAAAGGAAAGAGTACTCTATTCCATCTTTGTATGGCATTTTTCACTTTAACGCGTCTCACCATTTTTAATGGGCTCTACTTAAGAGTTCAAGTAATGTTTCTACCTGTGATCATAGGCACATTGGCTCCATACACGGATCCCCTCCGCTGCAACACAATTGGGCTGCCGACTGGGGTCAGGTTATCCTGCTCATTGGCTGCTGCTAAAACAACAATTAACTATAATTAATGGGGAAGAGGTAGTATTTAATATGTATACATTTTAGTTGAGACTATCTATATATATTTTTCTTCAGAAAACAATTTTTTTTTTATGTACATTTTATCTCTAAACTGTTGCTAACGGCTTATATGGGTTTTAAAATCTTACTGCATTGGAATATTATTGACAAAAAAGATAGTCTCGTAAAATAGACAGTTTTATATTAAATTAATAATTTTCGATTAACAATATATAAAAAAAAATTCCATTCGATGAAGTTGGATATTTTAGGACAAGTATAATTTATTTATATTCATACATATGTACTATACAAAGGGATACATCACAAAGTTAAGAAACAACTTCAACCCCAGGCACACAATAGAATACTTTCAACACTAGCACTAGTAATTAAACAAGTAAAAGAATGAAATTTTATAAGATTATGCCTTAGATTAAATTAGTATTTGACCTCTGGATAACCTACCTAACTTTTTGGTTGGGAGGGCCGAAACAAAGATAAATTGGTTTGTTTGGACAATTTGATGTATAACTATATACATCCTTATTTAGTTTTGGATTTGTATCTTAAAGAACAAACTTCCATATTAGTTGTGGCCAAATATTGAAAAAGTAAAGCATATTAATTTGTACTAAATAGCGAATGTTCTTAATATAATGAGTCAAGAACAAGGATTAAGCTAAACTTAATATATTAACCGTGAAACTAAAGTTTTCCATTAAATTTAAATAAGGGGTATGCGAGTACTTGAAAATTTGAGTCCAAGTCAAGTTTTTCTAAGATTCTTACGAAACTTGAAAAATTTGAGTACTGATTTTTTTTTTCTCAACAATTCTTAGTTTAATTCATTTTATTCAATTTTAGAGTATAATTTCTTAGGAGATAAAGTCCATGAATATTTCCTTTGCTCTAATTAACAAAAAATGTACAATTATATTAAATTTATTTGAAAATTCAAATTTGTGATATATTTGTTTTTAAAAAAATTTCAAATAAAAATACAATTAAAAAAATGTTTATACTCATTTATAATTAAAGCATCAATCTATTGCAGAAATTCTAATTAAAATATTTCTTGTACAAATATTGCATTATACTTCATGAACTCTGAAAAATACTAATATTCATTCAAACTTATTCCTAGGGAAAAATGTCTCCTTGCAGAGCCTTAATTTAAATTTATGTAATTTATTATGTTTTATTCTCTTACACTATTTGGATACCTGTAATGTGTGTCAACATATAACAATTTATGAAAACCAAACATACTTTGACTGAGGACGCCTATGGTGTCATCAAATGTCATGGCCTTGATGTTGAGTGAAGCAAGGATAGCTTCCTTGTCAGCGAGCGTAGGGTCATCATTGCTAGGGACCTTAGCTGACAGTATAACACACATGTCACACAGGTTGACATTTACTGCACGCAGGTCCGCTCGGCTGAGGGGCGATCCCTTAATAAGAGAGTAAATGTTCACAAATACTCAAGTTTCTCAAAATTGCTGATTGCTTTAAAACATTTTCTAAATCAAATGCATATACCTCCCCTTTATACATACAAAAAAATATATAAAAATCTAGTGTTTATTTTAAATTAAATTTTATTTTGACCGCGAGTATTAAGGTGCTACTCCTATTGATTTTCTTACCACCATATCTTACTACTTGTTTGGGTGTATGCTTATGTACTAATTATGCTAATAATTATAAGAATTAGGAAGGTTCTATTAAGAGGAAGTGTATACATATTTGCATGGAGGGAGAATGGAAAATTATTTTGGAAAAACCACCCTCAGTACACCCGAGTGGTATTCGAACTTCAATCTCCCCATCACTGGCAGTCTAGTCTAGTGCGAGAATAGCGGGTTAGACCATGCGGCCACCGAAGCAGGTGCTACTTCTAATTGCTTGAGTAATTATTAATAAAGTCTTTCATTAGCCATGATTTGAGCAATCTAGAATCCACTATAATCAGAATAGCTAGTGCACTAAGAGCCTGGGAAAAAAACCAGTGAAAGAAACAAAGAATATTAGCCTGTGGAGAGAGGGCCGACTGACCCTGAAGGTGGGCATTCAACCCACTGTTTTAGTTCCCCCCACAATCATATTCCTCAATTTATTTCAAGCATTGTCTTTAAATTTACCTTTCTAGTATAGTTCATTAGTTTATATAAGGCGAGTTTTCGCCATTGACTTGGTCACGTTCCGGTATCAAATGTTATCGACCAAGTGGTTCTGATCAAGGTGAAGTGCGAAAATAATTTTGAGATGATTTTCTTAAACAAAAATTGTGGTTGGGGTAGAGTAGATCTAACAACTGGTAAGTGAATTCAACCCAAACTATAAATACTGCAAATTGATGAAAAATGAGCTATTTAATTTCACTCTCAGTTAGGTGGTGCTTATTTTAACTAGTTCTAATAATTACACAACATATCAAGCTAAATATTTATTCCCAAAAATAAACTTAGGAAAATGGAGTACACATATAATATTAAATAGGCCTAGATCATATAGTACTCTTTTTTTTTCATAATTTAAATGTTTTTAAATACCTACCTACTGCCATGTATTTATAGTTAGTAATTTATAGCAACTTAAAACCCATTGACCCCAAATTTATACTCGTTTGAATATAAAATAAGAAATGATGCCGTTTTGAAATTGGCTCACTAATTCTCAGCTCTTTGGTTGTAATCATATTGTTTAATCTGGTTGAGGAAAGCGTTACCAAACTATGACCAAGATGGTAGCAGAGCTCAAACATCAATATCAGGTCAACCACGAAAACACGCCTATAGTTATTGATAGGCAGAGCCCTGCGTTTGTGGAGTTCGCGATAATTCGCGAATGTTAGATATGGCATCTTTTCTTTCAGATGTTCACATTTCAGGTTACCCTGATTTCAAATATATGCTCAGAATTGTCGCGATAATTCGTGAAATCGGCGTTTTAGCGCGATATTCGCGATTTTAAATGATGTCTGCGATAATCGCGATTTAGTCGCGATTTTCGGCATTCGCGCTAATATTTTGGGATATTGAAAAATAAGTAGCATGATGATTTTTGTGTAATATTTTGTCTTTGTGACTTGAACATACTTTTCCCGGACCAGCTGCCGCTAAATCTGACTTTTTTAATAAGTTGACAGCACATTTTTTTGCGGACTAGTGTTTTTTACCGTTTTGTCCAAACAAAATGTAATTTTTTGTTTTTCACTTCAATATGTTAAGTTTACCTGTTTCGAACATTGTCCTGGAAGTCTAGTTTTAACCCAACAAAGTCACCTTAATCACGAAAGTTTGGTAAAAACCACTTTTGTAACGCTTTTGTCTTAATTCGATAATTTCGTCGCAAAAATAGGATTTTTGTAATTCACCGCTTATTCACCGCTTTTGGGAAACTTAAAAACGAAATTGGGCTTTTTTATTCACCATAAAAGCAGGGCTCTGTTGATAAGCAGTAGAAGCACAAGAGTAAACTACAGAAAAGTAAAAATTATGAGTAACACATCAGATTAATTTCCAAGTATTCAGTTGCTACTGTCTAATATAGTTTTAATAAAAGTCATTAATTTTTTTTTATAGGAATAATTTTGAAATTTTTGAGCATGCCAGTTTTTCTCTGCTACCTACATTGAGAACAGATATTTTAGGTAAGTTCTGCAGCATCTTCCACTCGCGACGGATATAATCCACAGACCCTACGATGACCACATGCTTCAGCTCATGGTAATGGAAGTTAGATGCCCTCAGAGGCATCACCAGATTTCTCAGACCAATCAGAGGAGAGTCGGGATCAGCAAAGAGACATACAACCACATGACCATTGAGCACAGTCATAGCCGCCTGATTACGGTCCTGTCAAGTACAAGAGGTAACAAGGTTTTAGCAACTTTAGTAAACATTCAAACTTATTTGAAAATCCTAAAAGAACCCTCCTGTTTATTAAAAAAAATTTTTAAGAGATATCTCATCCAATACCTATGTAACTTTCTTACATCTGAATGCTTCTTTAGGATCTTAGCAGATCCGAGTTTTGCCAACAATCACATCCAATATTCCGTAGTAAGTAAGAAATTGATTCAAATAATATCAAAATAAATTATAGGTATGGTATCTATGATTTCACTAATGACAAGAAAATAATTTGTAATTCTATAGTAGGACACTGTAAAACACAACTCAGTATACCATATATTCTCTATCGACAATTATAATATGTAGCATAAATAGTACTTTTTCACAGGAAGACAGAATAAGGGTAGGATGTCAATAACCTGAGAGGTAGATGCCTATTTCGATAGGCATTTACATACATACAGGGAAGAGCAGGTCAAAATGGTATACAAAAATGGGAATGTTGGTATAGAAAAGGAGGAACTCAAGGGAATGTGGCGATAGTATTATAAAGAGTTGCTGAACACTAACACAAAAACATTGGAGGAAGGAAAATATGAAGCAAACATTAGTTAAGAAAATGTGAGGAAGGGAGGTAGGAGCAGCACTGAAGAGCATGAAGTGGAGGAAGACACCTGGAGCATATCAGTTGAGTGTTGAGATGGTGAGAGAAGGAGAGAAGGGACTACATTGGCGGTATCAAGCGATTAGAGTAATATGGAAGAAGGAGAGTATATCTGAGGACTGAAAGAGGAGTTTAATAATAGTTTTCTTCGAGAAAGGAGAAAGTAAGAAGTGTGTAAATTACAAATAAGTTGCCCCGTTGAGCCACTGTGTGAAGGTGTATGAAAAGATACTAGAGAAAAAAATTACAGGAACAGTAGAAAGATGATTAAGGGAGGAAGAGTATAAGTTCAGAACATGAAGGTCCATTGTAGGTCTCATTCTGTAAGGCAGCTGCAAGAGAGATGCTGAGTATAGGAAGGACCCGCTTCCTGGATGTTGAAAAAACCTATTATAATATGTATGGATTTGGAGTATGGGAAGAAGTGAAGACATAGTGAGGGACAAGACAATATAAATACAAAGGGAGGGGGATCTATGTGAAAGAAAGAGGGGAGAGGACAGAAAGACTTGAGTTTAGAAATGGCCTGCAGCAAGGAAGTGCACTCTCGCCACTACTGTTCATTGTAGTGATCGACAAAATAATGAAGGAAGTGGTAGAGAGGATTAAAGAGGAAGTATGAAAGCAATGGTGTTTGCAGACGACCTGATGGGATGGGACAGTGGGGAGAAAGAATTCCAGGAGAAGTTGGATTCGTGTGATGAAGTGATGGAGCAGTATGGAATGAGGTTTAATGTAAATCAGAGTGTGATGCTGATTATAACATGGAAGAAAGAGATATGCACGACTGGTGTGAGAGTAGGATAAAAACAGTTAGGATAGTGGAAAGCGTTAAATACCTGAGGAGTGTGATAGAGGAAAGTGGAAGAAACACAAGCAAAATCAGCGAGCGAGGGAGGGAGCCAAGCAGAAGCTTTTTTCAGAAGTATGAGAAGTAAAATTTGGATCAGGGATGTGCCAAGGAAATGTAAATAAGTGAGCTAAAGGACGTACTATGTACCAATATTGACATAAGCAGCGAAAACATGGGTAGTGAAGGAGCAGAAGAGAAGTAGAATTCAAGCCTGTACAAATTTCTGAGAAGTACTATAGGAGTGACAAGGATGTATAGGATAAGGAATGAAAGGGTGAGAGGAATAATTGAGAAGCCAGTAAGAACAGGACAGAGAAGGCACAACTAATATAGTACAGTCATGTGAGGAGAATGGGAAAGAAGATACCAAAGAAGATGCTAGATATTGAAGTAGCGGGTAGGAGGCCAAGAGGAAGATAAGGGAGTGCAGTAAAGTGTTGAGAAGGAGAGGTGGCGGGGAGAAAGGATACATTGGGGAGGCTTATGTTCCAAAGAGACCCGGCCAGTTACTGGAAGATGTTCATAATGATGCTCCTCTCTTAAAGGGTCATCTATTAAAGAAAAATGTTATCTCTAAATGATATATAGGACCCGTCCTCTCTAAATGGTGTATAGAACCCATCAACATTAAAAATTAGTACAGATGAGGATGTCCTCAGAGCAGTATAATGTTATTTGGGCACCTGGCTAACACTTTTAAAAGAATCATGTTTCACTAATGAGTTTAGTTCCGCTACTCCAGTAAAATATACTCACTAATATACACTCCTCCAAGTTCCTCGCAGGTCCCCAGTGGAACATCCCGGTGGAATCATACTTCATCTCAGTCTTCTCAAAATCAAAGTCCTTTGCCTGATCGTCCGCTATGCCCACCTGAATACCACCATTGTTGTTCATGTTGTTGCCACCAGAGTTCCTGCTGGTCGGCCTGTAACAGTCAGATTATGGCAACATGACAACAGTCGTTGAAATACTAGATTACTATTAGATACTACCTATTAGATAATGGCAGTACTGCTTTATTTTTATACTCAAAAGCACAGAAATTATCATTGTAAGGCTGTATTGCTTTTAAAGTGTCTATGACATGATTGAATTGATATTTTATTGGGTAAATAAAATTGTTTGTATTCAAATAGTTTTGATTTTAATAGAGTGCAATTAGAACAAAAGTATCTTCATTTTTTAGTTTGATAAAGATAACATTTATTTTTAGAGAATTACAATTAATGTATTTTTAAACTTAAAATCTTTGCCCTTAAAATACTACCAAAGTGCTAATTTATGACCAGTGACAATTAGTTTTTCAACCCCCGAATAACTCTAAAGGATGCCCTATTTTTTTCTAAATGTTAGCACTTTAGTTTTAATATTGGATGAATGCACTGGAGGCTGATTTCCTTCCTCTCTTCAGCCAAGTGCTGGAACATTTCCTCTTAGTTAACCTTTTCGTCCTAACCTAACTAGATTAGTCAAGTTGTTATTAAGCAGTGTTGTCAACTATTAAAAATAAACTAAAATACTAAACCAAATTCTAATGAAGGATTACCAATTGCCAATACTGTAATAAAACCTAATTATGTAATAAAAACTGTATTCCAAAGATACTTTTGTTCATTATTACCTATATATGTAATATACTAGATTTTAATTTTGTAGAGCATACAATATAGATGTAGCTTAGTCTGAAAGGTGGTTCATATTGACATGCATTGAATGTCACTATTGAGCACTGCAGGAGAAAAATTTAATTCAAAAGTATAATCTCACATATGGTTAGCATCATAAGTCTATATCTACTCTTTGGGATACTCATATTTTAGGGTAATGACCGGAAAACTAAATAAACATGATAAAAAGTGGTATTTTTGTAAAGCAGATGAGTGATTCATTATGGTATAAAATTTATTTAATTGTTCCAATATAATCAACACATAATTGTGTGTGTATTCATCAAATTATGTATATATGAATAATCCATCTATCATATTCATTTTGATGAAGGAAAATATTTTAAGAGGTAAGTTACCACAAGACATTTCAATACATAAACTAGAGTTGTGCGAGAAGGCATTTTCCCCTCTGTGTTGAGTATGAAAAAAGGTTAGAATGAAAACAAAATATTGGTCAAGATGGAGTAATAACGAACAATATTTGCGCTACAAATATTTCAAGTTTAAGAATTTCTGTAATTACATTTTTTTAATAGTCACTATCACACTAATCTGTTCTTTAAAATACATTTGAAACTACTATATAAATTATATATTAATCATACAAAAGTAAATATTAAGTGACCTTTTTGTGATGAACTAATATCTTAAAATTAAATTAAATTAAATTAATTTAACTATGAAATTTTAAAATAGAATCAAGTATGGTAAAAGCCCAACTTTTGATTTTTTGGAAAACAACCAAGTAGAGTTTAACAACTACTAAATCTAAAACCAAACTAAAATTTTAGAGTACTCGTACACCCTTAAAAATATTACAAGGGGTATGTATGTTAATATGGATTTTTTTATACTATTCTTTTTAAAAAAACTAAGAAAGCTACATTTCTTAAAAATAAACTGTAAATTTGTTTGAGATTTTAAATTGGTGCAATATATGTAGTGAAATGTGTGTGTGGTAATATTTTCCTCCGTCACCATCACCAACACAACTACAAGTGTCTCTAGCTGAGGACAAGCACTAGAACTATCCTAGGTAAGGTGTAACAGAGTGTCAACACACATACACACACTCTGACAACATGCAGCGCAGTGGTAATAGACCGAGCAGGGTTACCACTTCAGACACCACACAGCACAACCATATCAGCATGACAAACTTTCAATCAAGGTACTACCTCAGAATCAAATATTATAGTGCTTTCAAAACATTGCCATTTCAAGAGACATAAAATCTGCACTGATTAAGCTGAAACACTTTGTAAGTTTTGTCCATGTGACAGAATATCCCATTTCTTTTTCATCAAAAACTTATTTGCTATCACTCAAAGCTTTGTGGGTAGTAATAATACACACAATGAACTCGAATAAAATATTACATCATGTAAACAGACTATGTTCAAGAGCCATTACAACAAATTACCAAAATCAACATAAGACAGGCACAGCCAAGATTTACGGCTTATAAAAATACTATTCAGAAATTAGTAAATATATAATTTTGTAGAAACCGAATATTTATGAACATAATGTCACAGATATTGTAGTGTAATCATCTACAGTAATGTTTATATTTGAAGAATAAAAAAAAAATCAATGTTTACATATCTCGCATAATTGTCTACCATTGAAATTTAACATAGTTAAATAATTAGTGGGTTTCTAAATACTTTTAAGTTTATTTATTTATTTGTTGTAATACATCTGTTGTAAGCTAAAGCTGCTAGAGCAGAAGTCACAGTATTTAGCCTTACAAATATATTATTCAAAATATTCTTTACCTCAAGATCTTAACTAGAGGAATATAAGCTAGCCTATTACTTGATTTTTTTAAGAATGGACAATTTGAGCACCTTTTAGAAAATCCAAGAACATTTTTAGCAGTTAGCCTTAATCATATTTTACTATATTATTAGTTTTATTGTTTTATTGATAAAATCTACTTAAAAGTGACAGCTGCAGTTCACATCAATTGATGTAGGAATACATGAAAATAGATCTGGTAATTTTTTTCTAGCGGTCAGATAAGGCTTATATGAAAATTGGAGTAGAACTAATTTATTTTAGAGATTCAGATTGCTCTGATATTTGTAAATAATCATACTACATCATGACTGACATTAATCATTAAAACCATTATGGTTTATAAAGGTAATTTTGAGGTTATTTTATTTTTATACACACTACAAAAATGAGAAAATGTATTAATTCTAAGATTACTATTATAGCATTACTAATAAATTTAAAAGTACAGTATTACTTTCCATAAAGCTTTAGTTAACCTATACTGGTAACATTGTTATAAGTTAATAGATACCACTTAAATACTTCCAATTAACCAAATATTACCAATAATAACTAAAAATTGTGCACACCATATAAATTTCAACAAGAAGTTTACAAATATTTGCTTAGTAGTTAATTGCAGAGGAGAAAATAATTAAATACATAGATTATGAATCAGATGGGAGTGGTAAGACAAAAAAATTTGACACTTAACTACAATGAAATATTATGTAATAACAGGTACTTCCGATACAATTTTAATTTCATAAACAAAAATATAATATGTAGCCTATTTGAAAAACCTGGCATTTCATTTAACCACTAACCAATTAGTACAGTAAAATAAAATGAAATATAATGAAAAATGTCAACATTTGATTTGTAAATTCACTATTAAAAATTATCTGGTGTGCTAATTATATTAATTGTAAAGTATCCTAAACCACAAGAAAAGCCAAACATTAGAGGGTAACAAACCATTAACATCAGAGATGTTTCAAGAACATTCCTAGACAAACAATTACAACTGAACAACTGAAAGAACCCATTGTTGGACCCTTAAAACAAAAGAACAAAAAATATGTAGGCCTATATATAAACAGGGGATGGGAAGGAGATGGTTTTTTCTATTAGGGAAAAAGAGTATTAGCTGTTTCTATAATAGTCCAATAAATTAACCCTAACAAATAATTATCTTAAAATTACTTTTTTGGGAAACTGTAACTAAATTTAAGGTTAAAAAAAATAGGTACTAGTTAGGGCAAGTTTAAAAATGAAAACACTACACCTAAGTTAACACCACATTAATTGGATATCTTTATAGGTACTTAAAAATACACATTTATCTTACATAAGATCCACATGTCATATAAGAAATTATATTATTTTGGGTAATTGTAATCAACTTAAGGGAAAAAATGGGATTTGCTCAAATGTAAAAAAGTCTTCTCAAAACCATCTAAGATATAATTTTAAGTGCTGATAATGAGGTGGCTTTTTACTATGTTTAAATTGTAATATAATTAATTTTATGTTAAAAATTATAAGGGTTAAAAAGTCAATTTTTCAACAGTTTATAATATTTTGTTTTAAATCTCAATATAATATTTCAATCCTCAAAACACCATTTTACAATAATTATAGTTTCAATTCATGGGTTTGTTTGAATTCAATTCAAACACATATCGTCTCTGTGCTGTCTTACAAATTTGACCAATTTAATTATTGAGGAAGATGATGATAGTAATAATATTATTTAATAATAAGAATAATTTAATCTATATTTCTGTTCAAAATGTGTCAATTTTTTTAATTTGAGCACTTTTTTGAAAATGTGATAAATTTCTTCGAAATTTTAGAGGAATGCTTTTGTTCAGATTCTTCTTTATGAAATTAATAATATGACAAATAAAATGTTAATAATTACAAACACATTTAACTCTATTCTCACTCAGATAACTTACAGTTCATATTTTCTTGACTATGAGCAAAGCAAAAAAAAAAAAGTAATGGCTACAAAATATTACTGGCAGTATAATTTTGGCTAGGCAAAACACTTAGGGCAATATATCAATTTTTTTTCCCCATCTAAATAATATACTTAATTAACTTTCAGTTAAGAATGCAACTGTCTTAAAAATAAAACCATATATATGAAACAAAACTATGCTGATATGGATTATAATTCTAGTTATGAATCGGAAACACACGGCAGCAATTTGGCAATAAACCTGAAATCAAATTACAAAATGTTTGTGTGAAGAGTGGAGTAGTTATGTTTTTGAAGTTTTAGGAAGCATTACATGAGAGTGAAGCAGTCTGAATGCAAAAAATAAAGCATAAAGAAAATATATATGTGCAAAAATAGTTTCTATATTTAAAAAAAAAGTATGTGAATGCATGCTTTTGTAATATAGCCATCTTATTTTATTTTTTTTGCAGTGAGGAACGCACGCGTGAAAGCTATAGTGAAGAAAGTATGAAAGAGAAATAAGAGATTTTTTTTTCCACCAATAAGCACATGACTACATCAATGCTTTTATTTGAGAAATAAAATAATTAGATCATGGAATCTATTAACAAAACTTATTTACTTATTTATAAGATGTACAATGTCACACTTTGAGCAGAATCAAGAGAGAATCCAATGTCTTATTTTCTTTTTCAAATGTAAAACATTTTATTTCAATTGAAACATGACACCTAGATACAAAATCATCAAATCCTGGATCTCTGGTCTAGAATGCCAATGCTCTGACAATCGAGTTATCCAGGAGTCGTTTCATGCCGAGAATCATTCTTCACTTTTTAAATGTGGTGATAACCATAGTTAAGAAATATAATAGCTTGGCTACTTGATCCAAATTTTAAACAGCAAAATTTACAAATTTAGACCCATACATGGCCATGTATATTTATACTCTCTATTTTTTAAATAATTTAATAATTAGATAAATTTATGAGAATAAATTATCTTTTGAGCAAAAGCAAAATATATTTTCTACTAATATTAAAATGAGCTATAGTTCTCTAGCTTAGTGAAAATAAAATGATCTTGGTATCAAAAGCGTATTAATGTTAAAAAAAAATTACATCTGCAGAGCTTATCAAATTAAAGTTTTCATATTCAGAAAATGAAAAAAATACATCTGGACACGGGAATCGAACTCGGAACCTTTGGCTTGGTACGCCAATGCTTTAACCACTGAGCTATCCAGGAATCGTCCTGTGCCCAGGGTCACTTTTCACTCATGTTTTAAGAGAACCTGAATGTATGTGCAGAAATTGTCGGTTACAAATGTGTGATTTATTAAGATCACGAGCTAACAGATAATGCAGCCACCTTCAACTCAGTAGTTAGCGTCTTGCTGCCACGTGTACCATTATTTTAATTATAGGGGATCACATATCATGGCTGCGTTATCTGATAGCTGGTTATCTTAATAAATCACACATTTGTAGCTGACGTTTTTTGCACATCCATCAATAACTCTGCCTTAAAATATGAGTTAAAAGTGACCCTGGGCACAGGATAATTCCTAGATAACTCAGTGGTTAGAGCATTGGCGTACTAAGACAAAGGTCCCGGGTTAGATTCCCATGTCCAGGTGTCATTTTTCAATTTTCAAAATATGATAACTATATGCGCCTAAATTCGTACTAAAACAAATATATAGCTCTGTATATTGATTCTTAGTAAATTAACTTTTTGATGAAATGAAAGTATTTTTTCAATTTAATAATTTAGTTTGAGACTTCTCAGTAAATCTCTTCACCTTATAAATGAGTAAAGATGTTAAGCAGTTTATCACACATTCCTTCATGAACAATTAATGTACAGATTCATATAAACAAGGTTTACCAATTATTTATAGATAAAATTTAGCTATAATGGATGTCTTCACTTAGACATGAGGAACAATTAATATGAAAATTAAATTATTGATATTAATTATGATATAAGAAAATAGCTCTTATTGAATAAAATGTTTAGAATCATTTGATTAAAAGTTTACTTTGTGCAATTTTTATTTTTATATATTTATAGGTGATTTTTTATATACTGAAAGGAAAATTTATAAATAAGATTGATTTAAAATAACTAGAATGTTTAAATGTTTGATTTTCAATTCAATATGATTTGTCAAACTATTCTTTTTAGAGCTAAACATTATTACAAAATTTGTTTTTATATATAAGAAACAAACAATTTTAATCATCTCATTAAATATGGAAAAAAAGTTAAAACCATTTCAAACCTGAGAGTTTTTGAAGAAATGTGTAGTCATAAACAGGTCAATTCTTAAAACACATAGTCATGGCATAAAAATGATAACCATTTCTATATAAAGTCATCAACAGTAGAAGCATCTGATTTGAATGTGCGGTTGCATTAAAAATAGTTTTCAAAAGATTCAATTCAAAAAATACATATTGTATCATTTTTAAGCAGTTCATGTAATTATGTGTGTCAGAATATCTCCACTAATTTTTGCACATTCATATTAAAACAAAACTGATACTACTCTAACCAAGTATGAGAACAACCAATAAAAGTATCACCTTCTTTATAGTAAAGAGCCTCAATCTCCAATTACATTTACTTCCAGTAAAATAAGAATTGGTTATTTTAAACCCAAAACAAAATGTTCAAACAATCCATCATTTCTTGAATTGATCCTATAATCACGCAGCCTATTCATCAATTATTTTTAATCAGGTACTCTATGGCATTAGGAACTATGAAGTTCATTGCCAGATCTAAGAAAGTAGGTTACCTAACCCTATCTTGAGCTAGTTCTATCCAGTCCACCTCATTACTCCCTATCTCTTTCAGGCACGTTCTAGTGTTTTTCTCCCATCTGTCGCTTCCCAATGGTCATTGATTTTTATTCAAATTATAATCTTAACCTATTGCAAATATCTACAATCAACTGGCTTGCAATTAACTAGCTAATCATAAGGCATTTTATGCGAGGCTAAGATACACTTTAGTAGATGATGATTAACTTGTTTTTTATATTTTTTCTAAAATGTATTTGATGTAGGCCCTATAATTTAAAAATAGCTTAAATGAAATTAAATAAACAAGACTTTTTATTTTTGACTTAGTAAACCATGCTCGTGATTCGCCAAATAATGTAAAATAAATCACCTTTGATTAAACAGAGCTTGCAGAGTTAAGGAAAAATAAAAAAATAAAAGTTTAGTATATTTTGGTCACAGAGCAGAAGTTTTTTTTCTTTGTAAAATATGATTTCTTGCAATTAGTAGCTATCTTATGGAATTTAATATTTTTCTAAATTAAAATCAAAAGTATTTTTTTAATTTGTGTACGAATGATAAAAGTTAAGTGATCAATGAATCGGAGTTTACATATTTCATTTGTTTAGTATTCTATCATTGCACCTATTTCAATAATTAAACCAGGAAATAAATTATTGCCACTTTATATTTTACCGGTAATTTTTCTTTTATATATTTAAAGTTAATACCATGTATCTACTGTATGACTGTGTTTATATAAGCCTATTGTATATTAAGAATTTTTAATGTTATAATTATTTTTACCTATTGTATATCAATTTCTTTTTTAATTCAAAACATATTTATCTCCATTAAATTTGCTAGTATTCATTATCTTCTTTAAGCTATTTGTATACATGTCCTATAGAATGTTTTATATGTTTAGTTCACACTCAAATGGCTCTTAGAATATTGTATTCATAAACACTAACCAAGGGCTAATGGTGCCAAGGACCACATTTACAGTCAACTTAAAATCATTTGTAATCACCCGGTTACTATTAAGAGATCCAAACCTGACGGGAGTTAAAATGAATCAAGTTTCCAAAGATGGTTGGGAAACACATTAAGGCATTACCATTTAGTGATCATGCTCATGGCACAAGGCTTAAAATTAGTTTTAAGTACTTAAACAAATTTCAGTTTAATAAACTAACAGAATGCTAACAATACATTGTATAGTAAGTAATATATAAGAGTATTAAAATCTATTTATTGATATTTTAAATATAATATATTTATAATAGTACATAAGTATTATGTTTGGAGGATTGAATATGTATATTTTTTAGGTTTTATAATGTTTGTTACATCATTAAAAAGTTTATTTAGTGTTTTTTCTTGACACACTCATTTGGCTAAACTCTATTAATAAAAATTTGTATTATTAAATTTATGATTATTACTTATATTTTAAGATAAATGTAAAATTAGAATTAGAAATTATATAAACATAAAACATACTAAGAAATTGTTGTATTTATAAAACTAAATAATAGCATTTATATTTATGTGTTTCTGCAGTGTTTATAACTATAGAAGACACATTACAATTCCAGTAAAAGTTTATTGAGGAGATAAATAGAACTTTAAATTTTGTGGAAGAAAAAGTTGTATTCAAAATAAATCATCACATTTCCATGTTAGACCTACTTAACCTAATGTCATTTGGTTAGGGTCTAAAGAATTTTAAGACACAAATTAAGTTTATTCAGTGGTTTATGATAAACTATGGATTATGAGGATTGTTAAGATCACAAAAATACACCTTTTTAAATGCTTAAATGAAAAGAAACAAAAAAAAACACAACAACAATGACAACAATAGAGCGAACAAATTCTACACAGGGTGAAAATATTTTTTAACACTCAAAGTGATGTGCAGTGAAAGGTGTCTGAGGTAACAAACACACCAACTACACACAGAAAACATGCAACATAAAAAACAGATATCTTGTTTCCTTAAATGAGCCATTCAAAAAAATAATATAACAGTTCTAACAGAGATAGACAGAGAGACAGACAGACAGATAGATTTCAAATTAAATAAACCAACTAGAAGAAGAGTGATAAGACAGAATGTCAGGGTATAGCATATCTAACAGATATAAGAAGTGTTGTAAAGAGAGCTGAAAGCATACATGAGTTTTTTTACTTCGTAGGCAAGATGGTAACCCGCGTATGAGTGCTCCTCTTCTGGCCTGCAATGACATTAAACACTCACTGTTGCCAAATTTCTGTCAAGGTGTACATGGCTGCTTCTAGTAATGGTACTTGGGTCACTGTCACTGTGTTTGGTAAAGTAAAGTTTCAGGAATATAATATAATGGTTCATTCAAAACATCTACCTATCAAACCAATCACATCTTAAAATATACCAATATAATGAATAACAAATATTAGATTATGAAGGATGTTTATTATTTAAATAATTTAATCAACACAGTGTTGGGTTAATTTATAACAATTTTAATTAAATTTCAATTATTTATATAATTATGTAACATATCCAGTTTTGAAAATATACAATACAAGAAATTGTAATTATTTTTATATAAATGAATCAATTTTCTTCCAGCAACAAAATTTAAATATTTTAGTTTAATATATTTTCTTGTTTGAATATTAAATGCTCTTAAGGATAAATAATATTTATAGTCTATTTATTTACTTACATCTTAACTAAAACTTTGAATCTTTACCGAATTTATGCTAAATCCTATTTATCTATTCTTTAAAGAATAATTTTGTTTGTTAACTCTCTCTAAGATATTTGTGATACAGAATCTCAAACAATTATGGTATAGTAGTGGTAATGATAATTTTGATTTTTTTTATCATTGCATTTTACTACTAGAGAAAAATGGAAGCTTTTACTAAACTGACCAGGCCACAGAATGGAAATAGTTGATGATGATTTTCTACCAATATGTATTAACTATAATGTGTTAATGATTAGGAAGGTTGAATTTATGTAAAATGTACCTGCATTCATGTGGGGGGGAGGAGGGGGTACAGAGTGGAAAACCAATTATTTTTAAACCGCTCATAGTACACCCGACCCTGTTTCAAACCACGATCTCCTCGTCATTGGCAGTCTAGTCTATTGCGAAAGTAATGTCTTAGACCATGATACCACTGAAGTCGGTAGTAGTGACCATAGTGAGAAAAATATTTGGAAACAATACCTTTGTTATTATGAAATTTGTATATAATTCACAATGTTTTTGAAAATCCTCAATTTAATTTTAAACTAAAGTGAAGATAATGATGGTGGGTATAGTAACGATGAGAGTTTATTTTACTACTATATATTACTACATGTTTGGATCATATGCATAAATAATTATAATTTATTGTTGATTACCATACTATTAAATAATTTCACTTCAGGCTGAACACTTTTTTTTTGCTAAGTTTTGAAATTTGAAATGATTGATTGAAAAGTGGTGAAACAATAATTAGTGCCTTAGGTATATGATGTTAAGGTTATTTTTAGATACCTATGTCTAATTTTGTATAGGTTTGATCATGAGTTTGTGTTTGTTTATTTTTTACATTTGTTTACATCCTATTATTCTCTATACAATTAATCTGATTTAGTTTTAATATTTCATTCTAAGCGTTTGTATTCTTGTTTTAGTAATGGTTTTTAAAATATTTGTGCAGTAATCAGTTGTTCCTCTCTAAGTTGATATTTCATGGGACACTCATCTCGTTAAGGCTTTGTATCATATTATCAGTTTTTTTTTACTGAGTAATGAGTCTTAGTTTGTAAAATACAAAAAAACACGCCTCACAATTTGCTTTCAACTTTATTGATTTGAATGTCCCAATAAAATGACAGTTTACTAATAGGCCAAGGTGTAAGTAAATAAAATAAAATACATATACATAAATATATACATATTTATATGTAAGTTTGAATTTTTTGTGTGTGTGTGTATACCAATCAGGATTTGTCGGCTTGATATCCCTGATCTACAGGCAGTGGCAGATATGTAACCAGGATGAGGATAATGATGATGATTATGTGCTCCCAGTAAGAAATCTTAAAACTAACTCAAGTCTAACTAACCAGACCATAGTAACCCTAGGCACAAATTCCTCTAGTGGAAAAATACCTATGTCACCGCTGGAATTCAAACCCGGTACGTCCAGGTTAGTAGCCAAGACTACTGACCACTAGACAGAGGCTGGCTAAGTAGTAGTGTTATGATTTGTTAAAATATATTGTGTGGTTGTGAAATGAAAGTAAAAGTAAAAAACTTTTAAACCAAATAAAATCAAACATTAAGTACATAACCTATATTATATTAAAGGCTGTCGCCAGGTGGGGGGATTTTGGGGGATCAAATCCCTCCCTCTGAAAGTTGTAAAAACCCTGCCTTATTTATGGTCTAACCAAATCTGGGTAGACTGGACAAAATATGGGAAATAGGAACTAATTAGTGAGTGCGGGGAGAACTGTGGAAGTCTTGGAGATTATGAAACAAAACCTTTTCTACTTGAAACATTCAACTGGTAGTTCTGAGAGCTCATTGCAAATGAGTCAGAAAAGAAATAAAAATCAAAGTGTGTGAATAGGATGAGTAGAGAGGGTAGAGAGGAAGCTCAAGATATCAGCCCCCAACTGGTTACGGTTTATGAATATATAGGGGTACAGGGAGTAGTACATGAGATAAAAGAGGAAGCAAGTCTGAGATGATATGTGGATGTAAAGAGAATTGAAAAAGAGAGGATGCCAAAGAAAATGTTGGAATGAGGTATGTAAGAAAAAAATACCACAAGGGAGGCCAAGAAAGAGATGGGAGGAGCAGATAACAGAAACTGTTCAAGTGAGAGGAGAAGAATGGAAGAAATTAAAAGAGGAAGGATAGAGGAAAATTGAGGTGTTTTACTAAACTGGCCTGGCCATAGGCTGTAACAGCTGATGATTCATATAAATATTCACACCCGCATCTTACTTTTCATTCAGATTATACACTGAAAATATGAATATTGTTAGTTTGAGAACAGCCTGCCTTGAGATAAGTGCGTTTTTATAAATACTATAATGTGTGAATGCTTTTAGTTTTTTTAAGTTTAGTGTGTAGTGTAAACTAGTCTTAATTAGTTATTGTATAGGTTAAACTAGTTTACTTATCCTGGTTGCTAAATTTTGTTTTCTAGGTTTATGCTATTAATTCCACTTTATAAAATACAAACCTATTTGTTTGCAGTGCAAATTGTAAACATCTTACTATATTTTTAGTGTTATTTTATAGACAATGATAATATCTATAAAATGTGAGTGCTGAAGATAACCCGAATGGACATATGAATATCTGTGTGAATATTATTTCAAGTAACTTTTATAACTCTCAAGTGTGTCTTCCTACCTGAATCTTGTACTAGCTAAGGTAGTCAGAACAACTGGGCTACTACCCAAGGCACCAATACATGACAGACAGATTATTTTGTGTTTCCTGCCATTATTTAGCTAAACAATATTTTCAGTATGGTCAACGTTTATTATTTTAAATATTTTTAGTATAAACACTTTTTGAATGTGCAGGCCTGTCCCTTCTCAGTTTTTTCTAAATTAAATTTTTTTTTTCTATAAAATGTAGCTCTTACAAGCTTAGCTCTCTTGACCAATGTATCAGCAGTGCACACTTTAGATTTGCCAAATTTTATTTTAATCACAAAAGAAGAGCCATATTCACAAAGTTATTCAAGGAGCTTCCCTATCATTTAAGTACTTTAAATTTATGTTCTACTTTAATATATTTAAACCAACATTATTCTACTTTATTGGATTTTAAAGAAATAATTTCAATGATTATTATTTGTAAATGCTGTTATTCACAGTTTTTTTTAGCATAATGTCTTACTACCCGTTAAGGTTATATACACTTATGTACTAATTACACTAATTGGTTAGGAAGGCTTAATTTAAAGGAAATTCACACACATTTTTATAGAGGGGGAGTGGAAAACAATTTAGGAAAAACCACCCTCAATGCATCTGACCGGAATCAAACCCCGAACTCCCCATCTTCGGTAGTCTAGTCCAACACGAGATTGACGCATTAGACCACGCAGCCACTGAAATGGGTATATTCCCTGTATATTTTTTTTAGTAACAATTAACTAATTTGAATCAAAGTTTAGATATA
This sequence comes from Timema shepardi, assembly GCA_902151425.1. NCBI lineage: Eukaryota > Metazoa > Arthropoda > Insecta > Phasmatodea > Timematidae > Timema > Timema shepardi. The sequence continues at coordinate 361,874 of CABFVX010000101.1, read as the reverse complement.
AATTGTTTTCTTTTGTAATTATTACTATATGTTGTCATTTTGCTATGTAATCGTTCAGTGTTGGCTTGTTGTAGGTCTTTTGATTGTGTGTCAGCACTCAAGTGAAGGCAATTAAAATATAAAATTGAATTTATTTTAATAGTTGCACGAGTCCACAACTGCCAAATGATTGAAATGAAAGTGTTGAATGGTCCATCCCACCCCCACGTATCGTACAAGGGATTTGTTACACTCTAGGTGTGTTCACAAGATGGGAAAATAGTGTCAGACAGTTCAGTACAGGGATGGTGAAACTTTTACAACCAGTGTGCAATTAAGGGCGTGCTGAATTTTGAACAAGACTAGTGTGTCACATCCTATTTACATTTATTAATAAAAATTTTTGAAATTTTATGAATTGTTATAAAATAACTCAAATCAAACTGAAAATATTTTAATAATGCTTAAATTTTTAAGACAAATTATTTAAATTATCAAAGTGAGTGTCTCATACAATATTAATTTCAAAAACTCAAGGTTAAAACATTTAAAGTAACACTTTCAGTGAAAAAAACGACAAAAAACCAATTGCCCAAATCAATAACTCACACAATGTCACAATCATGGCTGTCAAAATATTATGGACTTGTAAAAAATTATACCATTTTGGCTAAAGTTTCATTTACTACCTATTTTTTTTTATGTCAGCATGTCATCCAAATCACCCTTGTCATAGATTTGCCATCCCTGATTTAGCGGATGGATTAGTGTTGGTATGTGCTGCTCTGTGACTAAGTGCTATTGCCTCAGTACACCGAGTAAAGTTAGTGAGAATCAAATTAAGTACTTCTAAGTGATAGAGGAAGATAAATTGGAAGAATAATGTGTAAGACAGAGTGAAAGTCCACGAGGTGTGCTTATCATAATAGAGTAAACTTACTTTAGGTGCAGGGTTCACACCTAACAAGCTATTAGAGTTACGCATAGTAAAGAATGAATGAGCAATTAAGGTTTTAAGTTCATATTTATCAACAGAAAATTGTATGTGACACTTATTTAAAAGAGCCCAAAAAAACTATAAATAAAATATATTTATATAAAACTTGAGAGAGTAATGAAAAATTAAATTTTACATAAAAATAAAATAAAAAAGGTGAAAAGTAATTTTAAAACTATGTACTGCATCAAGAACGAGAGAGATTTTAAATGGTAATTTAATTTTAGTAGCACTAGATAGTATAAAAGTCAGGCAAAACCAATGAAAATAAATTTATTAAAATATCATCTCACTTACCTTATAAATAGCCATTAATAGGACTTATTAAAATTCCCAACACTCTCGGATATATTATAAAATTAAGATGTCATTGTTCCAGTTAGTTGAAAAGTGTGACCTAAGGCAGTTGCAGCTTGGGTCTGCAATAGGTTTGGGAGGGCTGGACTGTTTTTTAATACTTTCATTATCCAGGAGGCGAGTGGGTTGGTACTTTATATAAATTACAAATGTTATACAAGACAACAACTTCAATACATGCATGTATTTATGTTATGCTTGTATTTTAGTCTCCTCATAGCAATTCCTATAGTTTAAAAATAAATTTATATGAATGAAAAAAGGGAATTGAATATTTTAATGGGAGCACTTTCAGTTATGAAATGAATAAATAAGAACCATGTATTAATAGGATTATCCAAATGTTGGTTAAATTGTTTAAAAAAAATAGTTTCATGGAAATTTAATACTATTTATCTTATTAGCTTGTGTACAAGGCATGCCCACAAAGTAAGGTTCGTTGATATATGACTGCCAAAATTGACTCGTAGGCGGGGTCACACATGTACAGTAGCATAGATTGACTCATCAGCTTTCTGTTGATCCCTTTACTTCAGTTTTATCTTCATTCGATGTTCTGTGAGAGTGATTTAAAATGAATGCTTTAATAAATAATCCTGACATTTGTACGGGTTCGTAGTGAAATTCGATCTTTGTTAGAGGAAATTTATCGTTGGATATGTTAGGTTTATGGGCCTGATGTCATGAGTGAGAGTAGGGTGAGACAGTGGGCCATCTGTTTAAAGAATGTTGCACCAATGTTCATGATGAAGAGCGCAGTGGCTGACCAAGTATGGTGACTGACAATTTAGTGCAATGTGTGGACACAAAAAATCATGAGAATCATTGTTTCACACTAACAGAACTTTCTTTTGGATTTCCAAAAGTTCCTGGGTCACACATTCACGAAACTGTGTGCCAGATGGGTCCCAACATATTTGACTGTATTATTATTATTATTATTATTATTATTATTACTATTTGCTATATTTTTTCCATACCTATTCAACAATGTATACAATCATTTAGCTATTATTGCTTATCTTATTTTCTTGTTTAAATATTTATATTTTGTGTACTTTTCAGTACTGGCCTGTTATAGGTCTTATGACTGTTGGCCAGCACTATAATAAAGGCAATTGAATTGAAATTATTATCATCATCATGTCTTACTACCCATTAAGGTTGTATACACTTATGCTAATGTGTAATAGTAGGGTATTTGTGAGATGAAATGGAGGACCTACAGTTTAACATGGGATCCGAACCACGGCGGAGGCCTGGCGATCCACACATTCACAAGTTGTGATTAATACACGTCTTGTCAGAGGTGAAGGAAGGATTTGGCAATCAGATAAATCTCTGCCGGGACCGAGTATTGAACCCCAGATCCCAGCACAAAAGTCCAACACCTTACCCCTAGACCACCAGGTCACCTTGTTGACAGAAGCATACAAACAAAAATGGATGGAGTCAGCTCAAATGTTTATACATTTTTTGAAAAAGAAGGAGATGAACTTTTTTCTCAAATCGTACCCGGCGACAAAACTTGGATTTTGTATATGAATGTTGAGCCAAAATAACAATCGATGCAGTGGCATCATTCAACATCACCAAAGGTACAAAAATTCAAACAAGAACACTCCACCAAGAAATTATGGCTTCTGTTTTTTGGGACCAGATGGGTGTCTTGCTTGTTGGTTTTCTTGAATGAGGAAGAACCAATAATAATGCATAATATTGTAAAACCTTAAAAAGACTCGGGCACAATTCAGAACAAAGACCGAGGCATGCTGACACAAGGGATTCTTACTTTTAATGATAATGCCCACACTGTCACTCAAAACTCTTCAGCTGATTCAGCAGTTTGGATGGGAACTGCTGGACCGCCCACCCTACAGCCCAGAGAGCTCGCTCCAAGTGACTATCACTTGTTTCTTAACATAAAGTAGTTGTTGCCCTCTCAGCATTTTGCAGAAGCCGATTAAATGAAGAATGATGGGAATCACAGGTGGCAGATTTTTTTGAAAGGGGGTACAAAGAAGTTGGTACCAAGATATGAAAAATTCTCCTAGTCAATGGGAACTATATGTAAAAATATAGGAGGTATGCATATATATTTAACCTTTCATAAAACTTTTCTATCCCTACTAGTTTTTTTGAATTAATTTTTCAGATCTTACTTTGTGGATTCACCTCGTATTTATTTGTATTATATTTGGAAGAATGTACAGGAAAGGTAGATAGAAACATATAAAAGGAACAAACAGAATATGGCTTTTACAATGAAAAGAAGAACACATTTCACACTTTACATTGTGGCCAATCGACAGAAAATAAAATTTAATGTTACTGCCTAATCCCCTGACCTAGGTTTCATTCTATCGACACTCATGAGAGAAGAGAGTGAAACGCACAACACAACTTCCTAAGAGAAGAAACCAAAACACACAAAAGGGAGAAAATGGAAATTTGTAAAGAATGATAGGATATTTCTCATTGTAAAAACCATTTTGTGTTTGTCCTTTTTATGTGTTTCTATCCACCTTTTTTTGTGTCTTCTTCCAAATATAATACAATTACCTCATTTGTCATTAGGCAAAAAGAGGTTTCCCTTATAGAAATGTATTTATTCATAAATTTTAGTAATAAAATTGAAAATGCATATGTTTCTCAGATAATTTTGTATTAAATTAGCTTGGGCCAACCCTTCTACACACCAGACATTAGAAAGATATCCGAGAGTGTCTTATACTTAAAATAATATAAGATTTTAGTTTTAGTAATAAGAACAAAGTAATATACTTTAATTATTTATATCAATGAGAGATTTAAATAAAGATCCACTAGGCTGTAAACTAAAGATTAATTTAAATATCACTTGTATGAAATGGCACAGGTACAAAACAACATTATATCTTCTGGAAAAAGAAAAGAATCCAAGACTTATTCCACAGAAACTATGCTCTGTATAGTCATCATCTGAGATTAAAAACAAACAAAGATTTATTTCTCACTCCATAGGTTTTGATATCATTTTTGGTGTGATACAGTGTTTCTCTTATTGAATGTAATTTAGGACTCAAATATTTAACAATGCAGTTAATTAATTAACATTTTCAATGCACTTTGCAAATTCTTTCGGCCATTTGGGGAAACAGAATTCTCTCTTTTTAATATACTTAAAAAGTTATGGTATTCATATCAATTTAATGCCAATTATCATTTAGTTTGAATAATTAGCAATTTTATCTAACTTGTTGTATGTAAGATGCTGTATAAAAATCAATGAAGATTATGGTTTTTGGTAAATAAAGCTCTAAAACTTCAAATATTATTATAAGAGCGAAAGCAAGCTTAGTTTAGGTCAAGTCACTGATAGGAAAATGAAAAATAATTTCATTTTAAAGATATGCTTTAAATTGAACCCTACATATATTTTTAAGTTATTTAAAATGTATTAACTATGTAGAAAAGTTATTTAAAATTCGCCTTAAAATGAATGTTTAACTATAAATAACTACACTAAAAAAAAGTGTGCGAGGTGGAAAAGTTCCAAATGCTGAAAATATTTTTTTATTAAATTAATCTATATACAAAAAATTTAATTTATTATTTAGTTGAGTTAGATTTGTGTTAAGTAAAATAATAACTTTTTTTTTTACTTTACAGGAAGTTCTCCTATAACACTATTTTCTTAACACAATTTGGATACAAAGCAATAACCAAATTAGGGATAGTTTTTTAGAACCAAAGTGCCGACATAGCTATTATGCTATTTGTGATAGCAAGTCACTGATTTTCGGTATATGTGTTGAGATTGTACCAGTGCTGCTACATAGATCTGTTTGTGAGTGTTTATCTCTGTGATTCCCTAGTGCCTTATTTCTCCACCAATAGTGATGTAATTGTGCCTACTCTAATCTGCCTCAGTCGGTTTTCAACTCTGTTGTAGCTACACAATTGTTTCTCTCTTTACAGTTTATTCTAATTTATTTTATAATGGTATTATTTAAATATTCTAATGCTACTATTTAATATTTGAACATATAAACAACAATTAAAATAATATGTAATAAATATTAACTTGAAAATATAAAAAATATTAACATAAAGTGATTTTTATAGGTATAACACAATTTTTCAATAGTGCACTGTTTTTCTGGAATGCAACTACAGAATTATAAGAGAAATTCCTGTATGAGCTTTTGACACACTATGTTAAAGATAAAGATATATTTTAAACCGTTGCTTTAAGATGATTCTCTGTTTGCAGCGTGTCTCTTGGTGTGAAAAATTAGTCATAGCACATGCCCAAGTTCCTCAAAACACGAAACACATGTCTTTGGGGAAAGGAAATTCATTAGCAAACAAGGCAAGATAAACATCCAAAGCTACATTCAAAGAAGTTTGGCTGAATTTAATGAAAAATATTGAAAACCAAAACAAGAAATGTTGTAAGTATTGTCTTGAAAATTTTAAAGGCGATGCAATTTTAAAGAAGTAACTAACGCTTGCCATAAGACAGCTGATGGAAATAAAGATAGACTTAAGGGAGACTTGTAATGGTATTTATGGATGTGGAGAAGGCATAAGGTAGTGTGGATGGTAATAAAGTTTAAAAAGAGATGGAGGAGGCTAGAGTGGAAAGAGGAGTTGTAATGAGAGTGAAAAGCATCTAAGAGGATAACAGGAGTTTTGTCAAAATGGAGAGTAGAAGAATGGAAATAAAAAATAAAAATGAGTGAAGCAGGGGATTTCCCTCTCACCACTACTATTTGTAATGGTAATGGAAATATTCACGAATAAAATGGGTAGAAAACTCGGGGAGAAGAGAATTAAAGCCATGTTTGCTGTAGACTTGATGGTGAGGGTATGTATGAGGCAAGAAGAAAGAGGAAATATAGGAATGACTACAGGAATAGAATGAGGAAGATAAAGATTGCGGAATAAAATTTAGCATAGGCAAGTGTGAAGATGGTAATGAGAAGGAAGAGGGTAAGGTCTAATAAAGCTAAAAAGTTGGATGGAGTAGAGCTGAGAATAGTACAGAACGTAATATATCCTGGAAGAGTGATTGAGGCGAAAGGTGAAAATAGAGAGGATCTAATAAAAAGAGGACAGCAAGGAGAGTTTTTCTATAGGTGTGTAAGAGACATGCTATGGAAAAGAGAAGTCCCCCTGAAGTGTAAGGAAGTATTGTACAGGTTGTTCTTTGTACCTATTGTCATATTTGCAGCAGAAACATGGACATTGAATAAAGAGGCGTTGCACAAAATATGTTTGGTAGGGTGTAGGGATGTGGGGGGTGGGGGCATTGGGTTGGGGGCATGGGTACAACCAGTGTTTTTCCCAACTCGAAGCATTTCAAAATTAGAAAAATTCCCAAGTGGCAAAGGAGAGTACAGGAAGGGCAATGTTGTGAATGGGGGAGGGGCTTAAACATATTTATTTAGATTTGCAGATATCATTCAAATCGTGTATTTTAGGTTAAAAATTTATCTTACTTTTTTTGCAGCAGTTTCCAACATTTTTTTTTAGTTAATGACCACAGCTTTTATCTCCTTGGCCATCGTGACCCCTCGATAACTTAATGTTTAAAACCTAGTTTTAAAGGGTTTTTTTCACCAGCTCAGACCATCGGCAATTAACTACACTAGTGAGATAAGTAAAAGTTAGAGAAAATATACCCTTATTTGCTTAAAGGGATATTAGGATAAACTTCCCTGGCCAGAATTAAAATCCTTACTTCACCTTAACAAACCAAACCAAACCAAAAGAGTAACATTAGCCCCGCATGTCCACTAATGCTTGTTTTAATTACTATAAATTGCTTATAATAATGATTATATGAGACTAATATGTAGTAAAAGAGTATCAACAAGCCCGGGGGAAGGGGATGATTTTATGTTATGCTAGCAGCATTACAAGTCTTCCACAGTAAACTAGTCAGAAAGAAGCTATCAGAATGGAATAGCCAAAAGTGACCTAAGCAGTAACTAGGTCATGTTTAGCACTTTAACAACTTATATTTTTACTAGAACTACACATCTTCCTATTATCATTAAAATCATTGAAAAATAAATATAAAGCTAGAACTTCTATATTGTGACCCCACGCAAAACACGCTGCGACCCCCAGGTTGGAAACCGCTGCTTTATTATAGCACACTTGGAAGTTATATTTAACCAGTTAGCTCCCCGAGATGAACTCGCTTGTCACTATAAACAAATTAGCTATTTGGCCATGTTTATTTAAAAACATTTTCAACTGTAAAATAATCAATAAATGTAATTTATCAATATTTTTACAGTATTTTGATACCAGTCTATTAATAACCTGCTTCATAACCTCATGTAAGTTGCCCTAAAATGTTAATACTGGTATGTCAATAAACTATTCAAAACATATTGTAATTTAGTGTGTGAGGGTGAAGGGGATTACCCTGACATTTTATTAAATAACTTAAGATTTATTTATTTAAATTATTGCTTTCATGAAAACCTATTTTAATAAACAATGGAATAAGATACACACGTTCAATTCAAACTAGTATAGATACTTTCTAGAAAAATTAGTGTGTATTTCAGAAGTCAAACATTAACACCAACCTCAATATCCCCATTTCATAAGTCAAGAGCTTTCGATAAGAAAACAATAAAATGTTGTGTAACATTCACTGCAGTTATGCTTTCAAAATTTAATAAAGCCCTAACTAAGGCATCGGTGGTACAACATAAGATAATTTGAATCATAAAACACTAAACCATAAACAAAACATTGGCTGACAATTATGCCACTTATTGCCGAGTGAAATTTTGCAACTGGGCAAATAATTTTCCCTTATGATTTGTTTACATACCTCACCGTTGTCTCTGCCTACTGACAACGGCACTACTAGACTACTTGATTAACTAATATTTTTACAATCTACTACACGAGGAATCTCCTTTCAATGTTTGATGATTTTTGAAGTTGGGATTTGTTGTAGAGTAGGGATCAACATAATAGAAAGTAATGGGGTATAGAATAAGCCTAGAATTTCCCATCTCCAGATCTCAAATCTCACAAAACTCCCAACTTGCAAGTTTTTACCCCCTTATTTAATGTAAGAGAGACTAGGAAAATAGAGGCCATGGGAATGAAGTTTGTGAGAAGCATGTTAGCTGTCACGCCGAGAAACAGGATTAGAAATGAAGATATTTGGTGAAGAGTGGGAGTAGAGGGAATACACGAGATGTATGGTAGGTGCAGATAACAGAAAGTGTGCAAGTGAGAGGAGAAGAATGCTGGAAGATAGAGGAATTTTACTCAACCTACTCGGCCACAGGCTGGAAACAGTTTATNGCTCAACTTTTAATAAATTTACTTAGTTGCTATAAAAGTGTAATGAATACCTCTTTGTTGGAATGGATTTAAACTGCTCACAATAAAAAAAAATAAGCCAAGTTGAGACAACCTGCCAAACTCATTATAAAACTCAACCCAAGCATTTCATGTCTCAGCGAGGGGAAATAAAATAGATTTTTAAGTTTGAATCTGATTAAAAATATGGTTTAGTCCTTAATTTGCTTAAGAGTTAGCGAAAGTGGCCACTTGTAACCTAGTTTGCCGAGCGAGACCGTTAAAGAGGGGAATGTAGTGGTCCTACCTGTTGTACCCTGGCTGATTGGGAGAGCCCAGGTTGTCTGGAGTGGCTCTGTTCACATTGGGCTTCACCTTATTCACCTGCTTCGTGGAGTTGACCAAAGTGGTGGGAGTACTGCGGTGGTTCCTTAATACTAACACAATATAATAGCTACTTTAGTTCTGACCACCAATTTACAAGAGTATCACCATGATAAGATAATAAATTAACCATAGCACTGACAAACACAACTACCTTAAACTACTTTTTTTTTCTAACCAAGCCATATATTTTCCACTACAGGCTTGCTAGGCCTGTCTTAGCTTTATATGCCTTATAATCTAACTTAAGACTAGGACAGGCACAACATCCCGTCCCTGTCCGTTAGTTCATTATTGTGAAAGGGTAAACCCACATTTCACCTACTTTCTTTTTTGGCCACGACGGGAATTGAACCCGGGACCCTTAGTTTAGTAGACAAACACTACTGAGTGAGCTAAGGTTTCAGATACCTTAAGCTATTTCCCACTCACTATCTTTACTTTTTTATTTGTTGAAAGTGACATAGCTACTTAAAACCAAGAACAGCCATTCCTCTTTGGTATAACATGATTAAAGTCATGTTTGCTCTCCATATATAGATATATTGTTCACTACATTTCAGATACCTTCTATAGCAAAGAGCTATCAGGTACTTTGACAAGGTTATTTTTACTACCTTGTACCACTAGCCATTCAGGTTATATGCCTATATTTCAATAATGCTAATGTGACTGTGAAAGTGCTGAATTTACTATTTTGTAAACTAACCTGTGAAAGTATTTAATCACCGAAAGCGATAGTTTATTTAACAAATAATAGGATTTATCTAAATTTACCAGTGATTTTATAAATCTCTCAGTGCAGTTTGGTGAGAGTATAAAACATTAACTGTTATCTACATTTACCGGTGATTTTATAAAATATCTAGTGTATATGGATAAAAATATAGCACAAATCCAAACGAACCTAAATAACCTAGTCTAACCTAACCTAGAATAAACTAACCTAAACTAAAATAAACTACCCTAACCAAACTCAAGCTTGATGTGAATTATCAACATTCACTGGTGGTTGGTGGTAATTTTGTAAAGTCTTGGGCAAGTATGTGAAATAGTAAAATACTTTTTTACATTCCTGAAGTGAACCAGTGGCTTTGTAGAATCACCGGTGACTTAACAGACTCACCACATTCACAGTAGCACTAATATGTTAGTAATAAGTGAAGTTAATATAGAGGAAGTTTACTCAAATTTTAATGGAGGTAGAGTAAAAATGTTTAGGAAAAAACACCTTAAGTACACTCAACCAGGATTCAAACCTCCCGCCAACCCCCAATCTCAATAGTACAGTTTATTGAGATTGCGACAATTTAGATAATTTACATCAAAGCAGATATATCATGTTTAACTAAATAAAAAAGAAATTTACACTTTTGGTTGATTTTAAATCACTAAATATAAGTAAAGTGAGAGTCTTTGAAGATCATAATGAACAGCAAATCGCCCCTTCATTAGCTCTTATTTAATATCTGCAGACTGGCGCCTAATCCGATACATTAAAGACCTAACTAAATAAAGATGTAGTGCTCCTATACAGTTTAGTAAATTAGTCAAACTTACAAGGATCCTCTTTCTCCCGGCCGACCTCGCCTGTAACAGAGAGTAACAAAATGTCTATAAAACCTTTGTGCAATGGATAGAGATTCACGTACACTCCTTAACACAAAGAGACCGCCCTGTGATGCTCATCCAAAACTTTAATACCCATCTCTAATAGGCTTTGTGCACTGATGTAGAATTCAATATCACTAGTAATATTAATTTTACAAAATTTGTTTGAAAAAATCTCCTGTATTGAACTTCCTCCAATTACTATAAAAAAATACTCTTTTAATCAATTGGAGACACCAAAAGAGTTCTATTGCACTAAATATAGCAGTTCTAACTGTATTGCATTCACTTTGTTTCTAGAAAACACTAAATAAGACTAGAGATTGATTCCTTTTTTTTATATAATCTTATTTCTCTTATTAATATTCAGCATTCATATTTGATTATTGAGTAAGGTTATGATTTTATTTAAAAATATGGGGAAAATATAAGTTGGGTTAAGAAGTTAACCAGAAGTAAATAGCTATCTAAATATATACATGCATGTAAGAGAGTGCATAAATATTAAGGGTAAATTTATCACTCAAATACAAACACAACTAATCAGAAAATTTAATTTAAATGTATTTAGTTTTACATTTTATTGAATAAAATAGGAATACCAGAACAGTAAGATCTATTAAGTTATTATTCTTAAGATTCAAATTTCTTTAGAAACTATGTTTTTTCCCAAAAACATGTCTATTATAAATGTTGAGTGTAAAGGAGCTCTAACAAATCAGGTTTTTAAAAAAAAATATTTTAATATACACATTTTGAAAATTAGGAACAAACAACTCAATAAGGTATTTTAAATTCTTAAAAACCCCATATTATTCTGTTTTTATCTTTTTCTCTGGTTATAGTTTAAAAAATATTTAATTCATAATGTTTTAAAATATATTAACAAATGTAAAATACATGGAAAATATTACTAAGATACCTATCTAATAGGAAATGTAGTCTCTCACATCAGGCATATTATGTAACTCCCTCACATCTCATGTTTTAAGACCTAATAAATACTCAACACTTACCATGCATCTAATATCAAGTCCTAAACATAAATGAGTGAGAAATGAAGAAAGATTTCTTTGCAGAACAAAATAATGATAATAAAAACCATGGTTTAAAAACTATTCAAGTATAAAGAAAACATCATTCCAAAACATTTAAATTCAACTATACCTTTTTAAGTCAAGAGAGAAAAAAAGATATCGAAAAAAGTTTTTCAAATGCACACAGTATTTTCTTGTTCAGATTTAATGGCAGTTTTTTTAATTATATAAATTTGGCCCGATTAGATAAAATAGTTCAACAGCGGCGGAACGTTTGTCCGTTGATGTGCAGTTCTTAAAATAAAATTTAAAGTATACAACTTTTATTCTGGGCTTAAGCTGCTTTTTGGACCAGCCATGTTTTGGTGCTCAAGAAAATCCTCATCAAGTTTATTCTTATTAGTTATTACTATTGTAGTCTGGTGTATTATTGTCTTCCCTTTCAAAATATTGCTCTTGTTAAGATTCTTATTCAACAGAACAAAACAAAGTTTAGAGTAGATTATTTTTAAAAAAATGTATCTTAAACGTAAATTCAACAAGTAGGCTATAGCAACACATTATACAAGACACAGAATCGCTCACTATTTGCCAAAATGTTCAAAAGTCCCCGCCCCTTCTTGATCTTAACTACACAAACTGTCAGTTAAGCACCGTCTCAATCTTTTAGTCCCAATCACACTTATTTGTAGCCTCTTCCGTTATCATAAAAAAAAAGAATGCTGCATTTCACCACACCCTAACACAAAAGTGTAAAGCTATGAGAGCTGCTCTTACGACTTCCGAAACTTTTCCCACTCCTTCCATGCAAATCCAGGCCGATTACCAATAAAATGGTTCCTTCCTCATCCCTACTACATTATCAAAATTATCATAGATTCGGATAACCCGAAAAGATATCAAGACAAAAAAAAAGCTCTCATAGGGTACATTTAAGAACTAATAAAGTTCCACTAAGCTGCTAACACACACCCCTCCCCCTCCCTATTACTTTTCTTCCAGGCTAATCACATATTAAAAAAAAGCACCACATTATACTACCCATTTGGGTTACACGCTTATGTACTAATTACGCTGATGGTTTTAGGGATTAGGAAAGCTATGGTAAGGAAGTGTACCTGCATTTGTGTGGAGGAGAAAGTCAAAAACCATTTTTTGAAAAAACCCTGTCAGTACACTTGACAGAGTCAAACCTCAATCTCCCCAACATCTGCACTCTAGTTTACTGCGAGAGTAACGCCTCAAATTATGCAGCCAACAAAGTGAGTATCATATTAATCCATAAGCCTTTTTTCACTTTTCTTATCTTATCTCTAAAAATAGATTAGCTTTTCCAGTTCTGGTATAAAAGCTCTGTATATTAAATTAATTTGTAATTCTAAAATTTAATAAAAATATATAAATGTCTTCAAAGATTGTCTTTACTCTCATTTTTGATAAAGTATCTTATATTAAAAAACAACTTAAACTAGGAAAAACATAATCATAGATTTTATAAATGAATATTTATGATAAATAATTAAAACCATTAGTTATGGAATCCCTAAACATATGGTTCTGTATTCGAAAGAAAACTTTTTTTTTTGTTGCTCACAAAGAAAATGAAATGATGCTGCAGTCCCAGTGAGGGGTTGAAAAGTTGAGCCAGACTCACAAATCTCAGGAGTTTCATGTTCCGCCGCCACTGAAATAGATGCATCAATGATTTCTTGTATAAAAAGGTTTTAAAAAAAATTACAACTCCGCTTTATGTCTATTATTTCCACTGTCATTTAATAAAATCAATTACTTAAGTCCACAAAAGTGGCTGATAAAAATGAAATAAATGAAACCTTAATTTGGAACAAATATATACAAACTGAAAGCTTTTGTTAAATACCCGTCAAACAGAAATATACAAAATAATTATCACATAATTAGAAACTTTACACATAAATTTATTCATCTATACGAAAAAAAAAGTATATGGTCATGTGCCTAAGTATTATTTTAACTATCAAACAAAACAAATTATTACATGCCATTTACCAAATCATATAACATAATTATGATATTAAACTACAGCTTTCTTAAAAAATAATAGGAAATTCACACAACTTAATACCCCATTACTACATCTAGGTAATTTAATATATATTAAAAAAATATTTGGCAATTAATCATCAAGAACAGCAGCAAGCATCTAACTACAGTACAAAATATTCAACAAAACACCTAGCAAGTATGAAATGCTTTTAGAAATGTGTGATGTTTTGCAAGGTGTTACATTAAATGTAATTTTTACTGAAAGCATAAAAACATACATTTTATTAACAGTAAAACAATAAATCAATATAGGCCTAACAAAACAGCTAATCTGGAACTAGAAAGAAACAAAAAAAAAATCATAATATATTTTTAAAACAAAGCAGACATGCATATATGGGTAATTACAAGAAACAACAGTACTACAATGTATAAGTAAAAGCTAGAATGAAATAACAAAAGGTAATTACAATAAACAACAGTACTACAATGTATAAGTAAAAGCTAGAATGAAATAGCAAAAGGTGGTAATTAAAGAAACAACAGTACTACAATGTATAAGTAAAAGGGTAATTACAAGAAACAACAATACTACAATGTATAAGTAAAAGCTAGAATGAAAAAGCAATAGGCAATTACAAGAAACAGCACTACAATGTATATGTAAGAGTTAAAATGAAATAGGAATATTATCTACAGTACTAATGAATGTGTTTTTAAGAGAGAAAGTGCACATGTAGGAAGTTCAGCACAGCTCAACTTCACATATAGAGCTATGTCAGCTGACCTGCATAGTTGAAAACAAGCTCCAGGGTAACATTTTAAACACTCAAATATAATGTAAGATTTAATGTTTCATTTTTAAATGATCAATTTATGTTTACTAAATTTAATAAGTATAATAGTTTACACACCGAACATTCAACTTGACAGTTTGATGATGGACAGGTATTCTAACACTATACTACAAGCTAAGGCTTCAACTATAAAACTATTAAATTGAAACTTTTATTTAAAAACGAGTATCTTTTTTTTTGTCACAGCATCTTATTACCTGTTTAGGTTATCTTCATATTTGATAATTACTCTGATGAAGTAGTGATGAGGAAGGAAGCATTTTAGAGGTAATCTACCTGTATTTGCGTGAAAGGAGAGTGAGAAAACATTTGGGAAAAACCCTCCTTAAGACCAGGATTAGAAACCTGGTCTCCATGTCATCGGAAAGCCAATCTAACACAGCGATGCCTTAAAACCATTCAGCCATTTAAGTGGGTAAAGTCACTTTTTTTTTGCACCGGATCTTACTACCCATTTGGATTACACGGCAAGTCACTATTAATCTGAATGTTACAACACTGATTCATGTTATATTCTTAGAATTTTAACAATGATTAAGATTATGTAGTCATTATTGAAAAATATTTTAATATGAAATTAAAATTATACCACAAAATTACCAAGTAAAATTTAAAGATAGAAAATTAATAAATACTACTTGCAGGTCAGCTTTGCTCTTGATTTTTGCAATAATAAAATAATTTTTAGAAATAAAAAAGTAATTTAAGTTAATTATGCATGTGTATGTATTTTGTAATAGTTAAAAAAAGAAAGAAAGAAAGAAAAAAAGGAACTATAAAATTAAAATTTGAGGTTCTAAAAGGCAAAATGGAAGAAGTGAAGGAAAAAAACAAAACAAACAACACTTCAAGTCCATAGTTAATATTGATAAAGTCATGGTTGATTTATAGGAAGGTGTAGTAGTAGAAGCACAAGTTTGCTGTGTTTTAACTATCATCCCAACAAATCTACCTGATAAGAAGTTTGTTCACAATGTTAGAGAAATTAGTACAGAATAGCGCAGATATGACCCTCCTGACAAGAACTAATGAGCCACCGCTGTGCTAGATGGATTTAGATGATGTAAATAGAGATTAACAAGGGTTGTATCCCGCCTTCCACCCTTCCCCCCTTCCTGAGAAATTCAGAAATCAGGAAAAGTTATTTTTGTAGCATGGCGTTTTACTACCTGTTAAGGTTATATGCCTATGTACCAATTACACCAACGGGTTAGGGATTAGGAAAGCTTAATTTTGAGGAAATGTGGCTGCATTTGTGTTGAGGAAGAGGGAAAAACCATTTAGGAAAAAAAAAGCATCTTCAGTGCACTCGACCAGGATCGAACCCAACTTAAGCCCAACTAACCAAACTCTGGTGAGAAAAGAAATTATTCCCACCAGTACCAGCTGGAAATCAAACCCGGGACCCCCAAGTCAGCAGCCAGAGCCTCTGAGCCATAAGACCAGTTATTTCCAATAAATGACACTTAAGATTAAATTACTGAAACCTACACTAATGAAAGGTAGTAACTTAAACACAAAAACAAACTGAACAAACTCATTATCAATAAAAAATACAGACTCAAACCTGTTTTAAAAAGCATCACTTGTGCTGTATTTCCCCCCCTCATTTGTTTTGTGAAATAAAAATAGTAATATAGCAATATTATAAGCAGGCTTGTCTCTTTTAGTCAGCAGTGTCTGAAATACCTCGTACGTGAACCTTCTTGGGCAACTCTGGCGGAGTGAATGTTGGGGGCGGGTGGTGGTCATCTGCAAGAATAAAACCAACACGCACCCTCCACTGTACAACCAGCTACCTGGTGTCACACTTCACTACTAACTGATCCTTACATAACCAGTGTAAATGTCTATTGTCTCACTTCAGTAAAGATGGATCAATAACTATTTAAGTGCTACCACAATAGAAGTGAGTGTGTTGCCATAACATGTTAGTTTGCTTTAGATTGGTTTCGGGATGTAGAATGTTTACCCTGAAAGGTAGCAGTCTTACCTTAATGGATTCACTTTGATCCTACCTTTTAAGCTATACCATAGTGGAGTAATGCAAGTTAGGCTTGCTACCCTACAGGGTAAGCGGAGGGTACAGTTAAATATCACAATAAATATAGTTCTTATTCTATTTAATCTGTAAAAATATTTATGCTCTGTACAAATGCAGTCAGTAAAACTTTTTTTATCCCATTTATTTAACTGTTTCCTACTTATATGTGCAGTCTTGTGGTTTGGTCAAATTAGAAAATATAAAAAGTATATATAACTTTGTTCAGTTAAGGGATGAGTTCTTAAAGTGGTAAGAGTTTTCTTTATGAGTTTGTTTGAGTGGATTAAAAATACTTTGAGCCATACTAGCTTATTTGTATCAGAGACCATGTCATTCAATAATATTTATAATTTCCCTTGTACCATTATAAATATACCGAAATGTGAAAACTCAGCATAATTTCATGCTTAAGTATGTATAGCCTTTTTAAAACATTTGTGATTGAGTGGATCTTTTTCCTATTACTATATAATTGTTTATTATGTCTTTCTTTTGAAGCATATAAATATTTTTTTATATCAAATTAGAAAAAGTTTTGCTATTCAAAGACAGTGTAATTGTAAAGTTTGTATTATTTTGTCAGCATTTTAACTACTAATCTAATTTGTGTTTTACAGAAAATATATCAACAATTGTAATCAACATGTTATGGCAAACATTCTAACTTCTGTCTAAAGTAAACTGGAACAACTAATTTTATTAAACTAACATATGCATAACAGTAACATCATTATTGTTTAAAATTTAACAGTTAAATTCATGTTGCTATTTATAATATATTTTTATGAGCAAGACTAAAAAAATGTGTTATTTTAAAGTCAGTTGAAGTAAAAAATAAAATCTATTAACAGTATAGAACTAGAAAAACTGACAACTTTCAAGAGATTAATATAAAAAATTGACAAATCTACGCTACGAAAAATCTTGGTATTCTAAAGAAAATAGAAGACTATCTTTGGACACACATTTTTATATGGATACGATACAAATGTTATTTTACTTTATACAAATTTTAGACAAATTACAAGAAAACAATTAAATTTTATTCAATAAAGTAAACACTTTGAGATACAATTTACATGCATTTACATAGAGCAACAGTGCAATCCCAAGCTACATGTACAGTTTGTTGTTGTATTCTATTATTATAACAAACTCAAACCTATTAATGAATAAGAAATTGTAAGTGTATAAAAAAGATCTAATTTTAATGGGAAATAAAACAAATTATTTTAGATCAATTGCTTCCTATGTTTGAAAAATAAAATAAAAAACAACAACAATCAGACGACAATTCAAACTTAATTTTTTTTTAAATACAGTGAATCAAATTGTACACATTTTATTATTAGAGTTCAATTATTATTTGCACATACAACAAGAAGTGTGATTACTTCCAAAATTATGTGTTTACTACCAATCATTAAACATTAAAAACAAGTCATTCCAGTGCTAATATAAGTAATACAGTGTGAAATAATATAAATATTACTGCTACACCCACCACGGCTAGTCCTGTTAAACAGACAACATGAGTGAGTGCTCTAACAACAAGAATACCACCACAACATGACACATGCGCTGCCAACCTAAAAAACAGTAAATATACCTTAACATTACACACAAGTTCAAGGCAGGAAAAGCAACTTTTTTTTAAAGAAAAAATGCGTGCATTTAATAAGCAGTGTCAGCAGCTACACACTGAGTGATAAAGATTGTGACAGGTTGGTTTGGGAAAGGATATTATAATACCCTCCACAATCAAATATGTTAGTTTTTGTTAATGATTTTATCTATACCACAATTACAAAACGATAGATACATTTTATTTAAACTTAGTGTTGCACTCATTTAAACAATGTACAAATGAAAAAACAAAATTAAATTAATTTTGAATCACTACTAAATGATAAAAGGGTTTTAAACAGCATTTGAGACTAGTGAACACAAATGTTTCGATCATTTTTTTAATTCTCTTCTTCACAACTAACGCTATATCGATGCTGTTGGTTTTAAATGTCAATATAGAAAGTACCAGTAACTAAATGTTTTAAATATTGATTTAAATAGACAGTAAAATATGATTGCAAAATCACAAATGACAAAAAATTAACAAACAGTTACAAAATAATATGTAATAAAAACTATTTTTTGGATCACATCCAATGTTTGCAAAAAAAAATTGATACTTTTGATGCTATGCTATTTTTTTAAAATAAGCCACATTCAATTTTAAGTAGCTAAATCTGAACAGTCTAGTAATTTTTTTTAGTTCTGCAATTGAAAATTATATTAAAAAAATTTAAATGAGATTGAGAGCTTTGATTGTGAAGAAAATACTGTTAATATTTATTTAAAAAATACTTCCATAAACAAAAAATAAAATAATAAAACTATCTTTAAAGGATAAGGTAATTGGATGATTATGAAACTGAAAGAGTTACAGAGAGACATTAGTAAAAAAGAAACTTTCTCAAATAAATAAAGAAATAATAAATTGGAAATATGTGCTGTAGAAAAATTTCAAGCCATGGTCGGATACTGCAAAGAATTTTTTTAATGCTTTTTAACCACCCACTTTTTCACTGCATGCTCAATTTGATAACACCTATACCGCAATACTTTTTTTTTTCAAAAAGTCCTAAAATGGTGTAGTGACTAAATACGATATCCGACCAAGGTGTTAGGTGGAGAATAAAAGACGCTTTTAGACCTAACTTACTTGCGTACAGATATTCCTCATCCGCTACAGCGCGAGGAGAAGATGAATAAAAGAAGAAATAAAAAACAAGCGATGAAAATAATGTATCATATTTTGAGAAAAACAAAAAGTAAAAATTAGGTGAGTAGATAGGATAACTTCCAAAAGAACAGCTTTTGATATAGTTAATGACATAGGTTAAATTTATTTGATGATGGATATGTAATTTTAAGAAGTTTTCAACTCTAGAGTTGGATACTTTTAAAAACATATTTCGATTATTACTACTAGGTATAACAGTCAACATGTTTTTCAAAGTAATTAGCTTCGTTATTAATAAATTTTGAAAATCTAAGGAGAGGCCTACATATTTAATAACATTTCAACTCTAAAAACTAATATAAATCTTATTTGAGAAATATTTATCAATCACTGTAGAATAAACAATAAAAATATTTATAAATCCGTTCTTTTAGAAAAATTAAATAGTAATGGAAAATAAAAAATAAAAATATTTCTTCTACAGTTCAGCATACAACATAATTTTAACCTAAACATATATTATGTTAGGATGTGCATAAACTTTCTGTCTACACACCAAAGACTCTAATTAGTGATTTTACTAAGTGGGACACTTCTTCAACCTACACACATATATGAGTTCATTATATATAAATCATAAGACCAATAAATTTATTTCAACATTTGCATCAAGTATTCACTGACAGATGAGAAAATATTACAAACTGAACCAATCTAAATATACTATAATTTTAGCCATTTAACCATTTTATCAACCAGTGAGAACATTTAGATGCACATACAGGCTAATTTAGTTTTTTTCAAAACGTGTATAATTTAAAAACTATTTTGGAGTTTGTTTGAACATAATATTTTAAAGAAAAATAAATCAGGGTCTACCTATTTAAATACATTATTATTATTATTATTATTATTAGCACCGCATCTTACTACCCGTTCGGGTTATACGCACTTACGCTAATGTGTAATGGTAGGGTGATTGTGAGATGAAATGAAGGACCTACAGTTTAACGTGGAATCCAAACCACGGTGGAGACCTGGCATTCATCACATTCCCAAGATGTCTTGTCAGAGGTGTAGGAAGGGTTTGGTAATCAGATAAAGCTTTGCCGGGACCGAAGATCGAACCCCGGACGCCCGCATAGCAGTCTGACACCTTACCCCTAGACCACCAGGTCACCAATTTAAATAAAATAAGATAACATTTTAATGCTTTTTAATATGACGTCTTACTACCTGTTCATGTTATGCGCATCCTAAATATATTTTTCAGTATGTATTTTTAAGGTGATGACAATTTTAAAAAAAGCTTAGTTTTACCCATTTTTTTATTTTAAGAAAACTAGTTAGAAAATAAAGGGAAAAAATATATCAACAAAATTAATAACGCAAGTATTCCTAGTTTATTTTCACTTTAAAAATCATTAATATTTGAATTAAAATAAAATTGATCTAATAATCTCTAATACATTTTTCATAATGATGTGATTATTTTCATCTTTGAAATTGAAAATCAACTCATAAGAGGAACTGATAAAAAAAAAAGATTCACTCGGAATGGTAAAAATTTATATTGTAAAGTAGTATTAAAATCAAGCCTCGCCAAACAAAAAGTTTCCCCTTGAACAAAATTTGCGTATACAAATTGTTTCTCACTGATTGACATTTAAATATCACATATGAAATTTAAACGTATTCGTCTCTTCAGTTTAAGAAATCTATCACACACACAAGCTATAATTTTATTCTACCACCCTAAGATTATCCCATGGAACAAACATTCAATAAATAATATAACAAAATAACATATTAATAACTCAGCTCCAAACATCAAATCCAATAAAAGGCGTTAACGGCTTCACCCCAGTACTATATTCCTCATCAATGAATATAGAATGTTCAATAGATTGGAGCTAAAGGGGCATGCATACACACTTAGTTACAGTACCAGAACATACAATGAAAGGCACTATTATGAAATATAACCAGCTAGCTCATCTCCACCAGTGAAGAGATGAATGAACCGTAAGCTCAGTTCAGTTACAATTCAGATTGTGTTTGAACATCTGGCACAGATACAAGATGAAGGTGGGGATGTAAGAAATGTAAAAAAAGGTCAGTGTTTTTGCAATTTGTATAGCAAAACTTTTTTTTTTGCCAAAATAAATAAAATGTTGCAGCAATACAAACAGAGAGATGAATTTTCTTCTCATGGGGATATCAACATTCATTTGTTGAATATCTGTCATGAGAATAGCGGCATTTGATGACAAACTTTTTAAATTAAAATAAAAAATTGTCAAGGACTCCTTAGACAGATATTCAACAACTGTTGATATCACCACGTGATTATTTTTTTTAGCAGAGTCTTCCCACCCGTTTGGGTTATATCCCTCTGAAGAATATTCATCTGTTTGGACTGAACAAATGTTTTATTTCTTTAGACCAAAAATAATTTTTTGCTATAAAAACTGCTTAAACACTTACCTTTTTTACATTCTCGCCTTAAAAACAAATATTTGATCAAATGGGCCATGTTGAAAATTCAATATTTCATTATATAATTATAAAAAATGTAAATTAATTTTAATACAAAATGAAAATTGAGATTATGTCAAGTTTAAAAACCACTAGTCTCTTATATTTTACCAGAAATATGAACCCTATAATCTTCAGCAATGGAATTTATTATAAGGGTTTAAAATGTGTGTAGAAGTCACATAACTTATGACAAATGCAGTGATCTCTCGAAAGTTTATACACACTTACGTGCTGCCAAAAATTTAAAATATTTAACTTTTTTTTTCTCTAATCCAACTCTGGTTACTAAAGAGTAAAAAATTGGTGTATCAACCTCACATGTTAGATTTTGCCAAAT
This sequence comes from Timema shepardi, assembly GCA_902151425.1. Lineage (NCBI taxonomy): Eukaryota > Metazoa > Arthropoda > Insecta > Phasmatodea > Timematidae > Timema > Timema shepardi. The sequence goes on along the minus strand of CABFVX010000101.1, from coordinate 339,639 downwards.
AATGGCCAATTTCCAAATTTCATAGTCAAACTGTTAAATGTATATAAAAATATGAATCGAGTAACACTATGATGATTCATCTTAAGGTCCGCAGGCTCCACAGAATCACGGATTGGGCTGCAAGTTTGACTTGTCTTATATAAAGTTTAAGAGGTTAAGCAATCAACCACTTGGTTTGAGAATGATCTCCAGAAAGAATTGGAAACACACATTTAGTTTGAGCACAATATTAATAAATTACCAAATATATTTTGAAAGACTTAACACTCATTTAAACACTTCAGCTAGTTTAGTTTAAGTTTACCCCAAATAAATTTTATCACATTGGAATATTTGTTTGAAAATAAAATTGTTATAGTTATGATTTTTTAGATTTTTTAATTGTATTGATAATTTAAATCTTGGTGCCCATATCAATAAACAAAGTTCTTAACAGTGACATAAAATAGAATTATACACCAAACATTTTCACTTTGACAAAGTGAAAATAGTATAGTGCGGCGATTCTCAAACTGGGGTATGCGAGCAGCTCTCAAAGGAAAGTTGACAAAATGATAAGGGACTTATGGAAAACCCTAATCGTTGGCTTTGACCTTTATCTGGTTATTTACACCCATCTTTTCCCCCTATTTGCTCTCTCCTGAAGACCGATTTCTGAGAATTTTAAACCCTCTACTTGACATCTAAGTTAGCATCTTATATTTATGGTAGTTTGAGAATCTTTTCTGAACAGTCACGACTTGATGACATACTCTTTTTTTTCAATGATATTACTCAAACTCACAGTTGTAGAGATATATTGCGACGATGTTTATATATTAATTAGTTCCAATCTATGTGTGTTTATGTATTATATATCAGACTATTCATGACAATGTTACTCAAATATATGTGTTAAGGTGGCTTTCCAAACGAAATTATCTTGCTCTTTGTTTGAAATGAGACAAGAGTATAAGAGTTTACCCCTCTGACAGCAAGTGTGAGCTTAGTGACAGATTTACAAATGAGCGGTGGCTGTGCAAACTAGCTTTCATGGCTGACATATTTCAGCGAATGACTTTAGCTGAATAAAGGTTTGCAGGGTAAACACACAACACCCTTCATGGTTCATGACAAAATAAAAGCTTTATAAAATAAATGCCAATCTGCAACAAAAGAAGTGATGAAGGGACAATTGTAATTCTTTGAGTCTTTAGAAAATTTTGTAGAATAAAATAAATTTGAGCTTCATGATTCTTTTGTCAACGACATAAGAAATTGTCCGGGTTTGATTCAAGACTTTGGCGAATATTTTTCTGAGAATTTAGGGAGCCAGTTCTGGATGCAAGACCCTTTATCTACTGTGGAAGACTCCAGTCTACCAAACTTATTTTCAACTAAAGAAATTTTTTAACAGTCCTATGATGAAACCCTCAAATTAAGTCTCAAGAAAACTTTTTTAGCAGACTTTTGGTTGCAAATGCTAACGAGTTTCTTCATATTGCTGACCATGCTAACAAGTTTATAATACTTTTATTCATGGTGTACCTAAAAAATTATTACCGTGATAGGCTAATCTGGAGCCGGACCCCCACTTGAAATATTCAACTCGACAACCAGACATCAAAAAGTTGTGCCAAACCATGCAGCCAGACCCCTGTCACTGAAAAACTTTGGTATTCATAATATATCAGCTTCAGAATTACAATTAAAATTTTGATTTAAAATATTGTGCTTATTTATTTTTTATGAATTTGCGAAGAAAATGACGAGACTTTTATACAGACTTTTACAGTAAACTTATGTTTTTTTGAACTTATCATTACGATTATTGATAAGAGATTATCTCTGAATAGATTTGTCACATTTGAAATATTTTGATTACAGATATTTTTTCCCACTAGATTAAATAGATCAATGTACCATGTGGTCATATTTTTTTTAAACCTGTATTAACTTTTCTTTTTATCTTGGGGGTGCATTAAACTTTTATTCACGGCCAAGGGGTACAATCTAAAAAAAAGTATTGACAGCCGCTGGTATAGTGTGTAATTTTAACTTTGACAAAATAAAAATAATATAGTATATAATCTTTTCACTTTGACAAAGTGAAAATAGTATAGTATATAATCTTTTCACTTTGACAAAGTGAAAATAGTATAGTATATAATCTTATTTCATGTTTGAGAGGGTCGCCATTGAAGTCAGAAGTCAAATAATGCTAATAGGATTAAAACTAGCTTTTTTCACTCCCACAGAAAGCTTTCTGTACACTGTTTGCAGATGTTTACACACCGGTTTTTGTAATTTGACTTCAGGGGGATAATTTTTGTTTTTGGTGATCAATAGAAAAGTTAGCTGGATATATTTTGTATCTAACCTTCCAGTGAACAACAATGAAGGAGTAAGGGAATTACTGGAATCACATTTGACTAACACTAAACAATTCAAGTGAAGATAGGAGAAGGACATAAGTTAACAATTTCACATATAGCAAAAGAATGTAGTGTAGCAATGTTTTGCTTTTAAATGTGTGTGTGGTTAAATGTGTAATCTATGTATAAAGAAACAACTTTAGCAATGTAGGCCTATGTGATGTGACAAAGACAATTTTATCATTTAAAAGATTTATTATACTTCATTAAATCATATTGAAAATGTAAATATGTTATGGTAAAGCTATAATAGTATTTGAATCAGTTATTTAAACAACAACCCTTTGCTTTTCTCATGACAATGTAAATAATTGAAATCTTTATTCAGTAGTGTACAAACTACAAAATAATAACATATCAATTTTGGATTTGAATATGGGTAGAACATATTCTTTCAAAATAAATTTAAGGAGCTCTCCATTTAGCATATGTAATATTGTGTTGATGTTTTTTCCAAGTGCTTCTCTAATTTTGATTAATACAAATATTATACAATATGGTTCATACACCTAACAGCACACATGGTTTTTTGAGGAGAATCAATAATCAGTGAAATAATATAATTTACTAATCAAGGTTTGTAGAACTATAAAAGAAAATATAGAGTGTGCCTTAATGTTTTGAGGTTTTTTTCCCCCTAACGTTTTCATTGTTTTAAATTTGTCTCCCCTCTACTTCCCTTTATTTATGATCCACAAATATCCCAAGTCTAAAAGGTATTCCACCGTACACAAACATAGAACATACAGAGTGGATAGTACGTCGAAAGACAGAAGATTCTATTAGGAAGTGAAATAAAAAAAGTAAAAATTAAATACATACTTGCTCTCCCCACCATTTGGACAGCTCGAACACCTTTCCGGAATGTGGCCACTAGTCCAGTGAGCGGGCGTCAAAGGGAGGAGACAAGAGACATTCCAGTGTTAATTGGTTCGGTGCTGAATCGGCAGGGTCGGAGGGTTGGGCGGTGACACACACAAGGGGGTGAGAGGTGGGCGAGGAGAAGTGTGCATGTTTATACTAACCTTACCTTTAAATCCTTAAAACCAAAATAAGTGTATTTCTAAACCATGCATTTTAGTGTTTCCATTAATATGGGTAGAAAATGTAGTGGGAAATTCAACATTTGACAAGCTGATAAGTGGTATTTATTAAGATTCGGATGGACACCTACTACTATATAAGAACGATATAGTTGTATAGCCTTTTTCTCAAAAACTATACATAACAACAACATGTGTTTTTTAGTATTCTCTTTAACTTTTAAATTCAATATAAACTATATTAATAAAATAAGTTGCAAGTTAATATTTACTTTGTTACAATAAAACATAATTTTGATGATTTCAAATCAAATCAAACATTAAATACAAGAATATAGTTTTGAAGTTATCATATTGTTATAGAGAATTAGCTAATGTTCTATCATACACAATGAATATTTATAATACAATGATTTAAACAAAATTTGATATTTTCAAATTAAATTATGTCTAAACTGTTGAAAAAGTTAGGCAGTTTCCTGCCATATGGGTCTTTTATCCTAACCACTTCTCCCTCTACTCCCCAAACCCTTGTTGGCATTATCTATCCATACATCTTTTTTTGTAAGCCCCTTTCCTTACCCCATTTATATCCTGTTCAGGTAAAACCCTTGACTTGATACTAAATCTTTCACTTTATTACTACTATTACCTCCGAACCTGAGTTATCGAAAATGTTCCCTGCGATACATTTTAAAAGTTTTTTTTATGGAGTAGGCTTGATTCTGTTTAGTTTATAAATAATTAGCATAAACAGCATTGCCTTGATTAGATAAAAACTATTTGTATAACAATGGTTTTGTAAGATTAGGCGAAAATGCTTACACATGCCTTGATGGTGTGGTTAGCTAACATATTATTCCGTGTGTAGAGCTTGACTGCCAGGGATGGGGAGATCAAAGTTCAAATCTCGGATGGGTGAACTGGTGGTGGTTTTCAAAAATTGTTTTCCACTCTCCTGCCACGCAAATGTGGGTTCACTTCCTTTAAATTCAACCCTCCCAATCCCGAATCCATTGGCATAATTAGTACTTGAACTTATAACCCGAACAGGGAGTTAGACGCAGTGCTAGAATTTTTTTTTTTAAAAAGCTCTCTATAAATAGCTTTATTCATGTTTTATAGACAAACAAAACCTTTTCGTACTTACAGCAGGATTAATTTTGAAGATATGAAGATTCAGGGGCGCATCCAGGAATTTAATTTAGGGGAACGAATTATGTGTGTCAAAACTATTATTTCAGTACCCTAAAAATTGTCATCAAATTATTTTAATTTAAGACAACTTTATTTAAAATAAATTACACTAACATACAAATAAATACAGGCCGTTAAAAATAGAGTTCAGAAATTATGGATATTATTGTGTATTTTCAAATGAGTAAAGGAATCTTAATGATGTTACTTGTGTCGATACATTGGTAAACTCCAATAATAAATAATAATAATAAAATAATAAATATAATAATGTTGGTAAACTCCAATAATAATAATAATAATAATAATAATAATAATAATGAAAGTGTCTTAGAAATTATATGTCCACAAACCATAGATGTGAAGGCAATTTTGTATTTTAGTAATAAAAAATAAATGGTATGGTGCACCACACAGATTCTCTCTCGCTTTTATCTCGAAATAGATAATTACTAAAAACTCTTAAGATTTGTGAAACGAAATAATAAGTACACACATTTGTAGAAACACTATACCAAAAATCACAAATGAAATAATATATGCTGTTACTTACTCTATGGCATTATGAACTAGGTATACTTTTCCCAAAAACCGAGAAAAGAGAAACATCTTTGTTAACCAAAGAGCATGAGAATTAAATCAATCTTCAAAGGCCTGTATTAAAAAGTATATTATATATTTGTTTATATCTCAGAACTTATTGGTTTTATAAAAATATATTTCAAACAAAAGATTTTTATCTTTAATAGTACTACAACTTTAGAATAATAAGTGATTACGTATCTCAAATAGTTGTGGAAAAAATATGAAAATTTCCCCTATGTAAAGTACTCTCAAAGTCATGTTCATAAGAAAATTAAAATTTCCATAATGATTATATATAAAATTTAATCAAAATCGTTAAGNTAAATAGTTTCCCTACCTCCCTCGAGTATGAATGCGAGTACATTTCCTCTCAGTACAACCTTCCTTATCTCTATCTCAATAGCTCAATTTATAAAATAACAATTGCCCAGATGTTTGTTTACGATACGGTGAAATCAAAATCAAATATGTAATTTTATAAGTGAAAGAAAATTGATTTTTTTTAATGGATTTAACTTTTATATAGAATATTATTATAATTTATTAAAATAAATATTAAGTGTACAATTTTTGCCAGTAAGTAAATCATAGAATTATTATTTTATGAACAATAGACTTTTCTCCCTGCGTGTTATTATAGTTACAACAGTCCTAAGATTAGTCTTTGGATTTAAAGTTGATATTTTCCCATGGTGATTAAGTTAAGACAGAAAAAAAGTTAGATTTTCAAAAGTACATTATAATAATAATAATGGGAGTAACCATTGGATTACGTGGTTTAAGATGTCAGTCTCGTTATAGGTGTGTGTGTGTGTGTGTGTGTGTGTGTGTGTATATATATATATATATATATATATATGATTGGGTAGAGATGAGGAAGGTAGCTAAGAGGAAGTGAACCCACATATGCATGGAGTGAGGATGGAAAAACCAGAGTGATATATCATTTGTGGAAAACCGTTAAATGTGTATGTGTGTATGTGTGTGTGTGTATGTATATATATATATATATGTACACACACATATACACATATACACACACACATTTAACGGTTAATAAGCTATAATAACCTGTGTGCTGAATGAAACAATAAAAAAGAAAAACTTAGTTCTAGTTCTAGATGGTTTATAATCATGTTATAATAATAAAATATTAATGATTTTAAATGGAAACATGGTTTACCGAGTTTTATTTAATTCAGATTATTTTTTAGATCTTAGAATACAATGTTCTTGTTAGTATAGTGTTAAGAAAAAGCTAACAGTAGGGCCTATTTTTAAAGTAAAGTATTAGTACAGTGTGTACATTCTATTTAATTGAAATTACATTTAAAAATGACAATTTTTCACCAACTTTGGTTATATTTTTCTAACTCATTAAATTTTTTAAAGATATTTCCAATTTTTTAACAGCCTCTTACCTAGAACAAAGTGTCATTTTCGCTTTGGTTTTTCTATCTTCTCTACAAACAAACTGTGGTGCACTTAATTTAATTCTAACCTTCTTATATCATTTATTTAAATAGTTTGCGCAAGTAGTGACTATAAAAACTATGGAACTGAAAAAAAACCAAAAAACAAATGGCTATACTTTTTTTTAAATATAGTAAGGAAATATATTTTTATATATTCCTACAGTAATAGATAACCTAAACAAAAATGTCACAATTGACTCTAAATAATGATTTCCTAAGGTAACCAACAAAAATTGTAATTTGACAGGGATTCGAGCCCTTCTCCTTTGAACATCATTTTATAAAACATCTAGATTGGGCTCAAAACTTGGCATCACTCCTTGGAGAATACATCGGTGACAGATTGACTTTTGTTGTGTAGCAAGCAACGAAGTTTAAAGGATTATGAGATTAACTGTGGAATGTAAAGACACTTTGAAAGGGAGGGAAGTATATAACGAGTTAGAGGGGTCGGTGTGGTAACTGCCAAAGCTACAGTAGCGCACCTTTAGGGAGGTGATAATACTTAGTACTACTTGGAGCAGAGCTTTGCAAAACCTCGAGATGTCCATCCGAATCTTAAGAACGAAAGCAATTTTTTCCACACAGTTTTATGAATTTTCAGAAATTTTTTCTGATGTATTTAAATGATTATAATAATAGAGTGCAAACTGCAAAATCTTTTATTGGGGTTTGTCCTAATTATTTCTATCTCTTAGCTTTTTATTTATTCCATTCAATAATAATAATAATCATAAAATTTTGAAATTCAACGCTATTTAAATTTAAAGACTTTATTTTAAATTTGTTTTTTGGTTAGTTATCCATTTTTACACTGGTAATAACTGACAATTTTAAACAAAAATATAATGAGCACGATCAAACAAAACATTGCTAAACAAACCGTTTTAGAGAGAGGTTAGTTAAAAAGTTTACTAATACTCTATCACCTTTGCTGAATGAGGCTAGCTCTGTCATCATATATAAATGAAGTTTAAGCCATGTTTATCAACTAATTCGAAAGAAAATGGTTAGGTTATTCAAATGTTGAATTTTGAGTTTTTAATATCATAACTAACTAGAATGTATAAATGAGAAAACAATTTTAATAGAGCTACATTTACTATAAAATTCAAATAAAAAACTAGTAGACAAAAGAGTGGTGAATATACCTATTAAATTATTATACATTTCTAAACTGATGTAATTTTTATATCAGTCAACATACCACAAATAAAAAAATGTATACTACTACATATTTCCAAACTATTCAAACTCTAGCAAAATATAACACATTTAAAATCAATAATATACCTAAATATTATAAAATACCTACTTATTTTAATAAAAAGGTGGATAAAGCATACGCTTGTACAATTAATTGACCATGAGTAGCGGAGCTTTGGAGATCAATATGATCCTTAGATTAGCGAGAAAAATAAATGTATTGATAATATTATTAGATATCTTTATTTATAAGTATGATTAGTAAGCCATCTGAAAAATTACTCATTTTTTGGATTTGATGCCATTGTGGTGGCATATAATTTGTAATCTTTCCAGTCTATTTGTTTTTTTCCAATATCATTTACTAAAATGTATGACAATATTATGTGTACTATTTTATCTACATCAAGCACTTTATGCTCTTTTTTATGATTCACTTACTGATCCTGTAAGATATTAGTTAACCTGTCTTATCTAAATTGGATTTGTGACCATTTTACAATCCATGTATTTTCTTAGTGTCAGATAAACCGTATAGAAAGCTATCATCAAGGGCTAAATACGGAAGGTATTAACTCATTTTGGAGTCAACCATGGTTTTGTTTGTAGCTTTCCCCAAAGTTCAAAAACAGCAATTTTAAAAGGGAGTTTGAAAAAAATATAAACATTAATTAAAATCACATTAGTTTTGGATAATAAATAATGCTAAGACATACCAAACACCATATGTATAACCAAATAGCTTTATATATTTTAGTATTTCAGAATTTGAATATTAATTAATATGTAAGTATGTAATTTAATGAAGAAAAAATTAGCAGCAAACTGCTGGAGTTATCAAAGAGAGGGGTGTAGAAGGGCAAGACTACACACTTCACGAGAAAAATATATGATCGAAAGTGTGAAAACACAGCCCTCTAGAAGGACTTTCAACAAGAATGATTTTAAGTTGATTAATATGTCGTAAATGTGATAATTTGGACTTATATTTATCTGGCAAGTCTTCCACCCGCCTTTTAAAGTTGTTTAGTTAATACCATGAAGTATTGGCTTCTACACCATATCTTGGTATAAGCAGAACCTTAAACCAAATCCTTAAGTGTAATGCATGCATGTATCGAGACAACCCCCC
>CABFVX010000101.1:301724-330281 GCA_902151425.1 Timema shepardi | reverse complement strand
TTTTTAGAGTTTAAACTATTTTATGAAACCTAATTTCAAATATGAATTCCAATCTTGGAAAACATTATGAATCCGAGAGGAAATAAAAATATAATGGGTTAGTAGAAAATAGAAGCAATTCTGTTAAAATTTTCTCTTATAATCCATTAATTATAATATTTATATATTGGTTAAGTATTAAATTACTGTTCTAGGGTTTGATGTTGAGCTTGTCCTATAATTATAGTTGGTTCCGAATCACTGATAGTCGATATTAGAGCTTTTTTTAAGGATAAGAGTTTCAAATCCGATATTTTATTTAATCCTTAAATCTCAAATATCTTTAAGGATTAGAAGTGTTATATGGTTCTAGGATTTGAGGCTCTCCTCCCTTATTTAGATAAATATTAAAGGTGTGTCATAGCAAACTAAAATGGTGATGACAATGAAGCTAATCCTAATAATAATACTAAATCTACTTATAAGTAATAACAAGTGTAATAAATTCAGTGCCAAAAAACATAGTGTACACAAACTTAGTTGTAAAGTTATATTTTGATTTTTAAGTTGAATTTACAATAGACCTAACGAATAGCATTTTCAAAAGTTTTTAAGTGAAAATACTTTTTTTGTTGATCAAGTAAACTCTTATTAAGAGAGTTTGTTTGAGAAAGAATTCCTTAATTAAACCTCACTATCTATTCAAAGGTAAAAAGATAGCTACTTTCTGGTGTTTAGAAAAAAAAAGTAAGGTTAGCTAAAAAGGAAATAAAATACATCTAATATAGTAGAAGTAGTAGCCTATGAAAATATATGAGCATAATATATTAGCCCACATAAACTGAAAAAACACATTTGAGAATATAAGTATATAGTACAACTTTACAAGATTTAAAAGATACTGTTCAAAGAGTAATTAAAAATAATAAAACACAGATGAATAAAGGGGAATGGGGTGGGTGTCATGGATCACACTGATTAGTATTGTAAACTAAAAAAAACAAACTACAAACCCAACAGACATCAACATCCTATATCCAACCAACCATTTCACTAAGTTTCCTAAATGGTCCGGTAGTCTGGCTTTGAAAAACAAATTATGTTATAGAATGCTAAGTGTGAATATTATTTAATCATAAAGGTTTGATGGTGTAGGGTTAGGGGGTGGTGGAGGGGTGACTGGATTTTGGTTGGTGGACCAGCGACTGTAGCAAAACTCCATACCATTGAAAGCATCAACCTTGCAGTAATTTACATAATGTTGCATAAACCACATTGAAGGCAAATGAGATGGAACAATCAAATGATTGGCTACTATACTTTAATAAAATATGTAAGATAAACTAACCGGTGAAATATTATTGAATAAATTTAAGAATCCAAAGAGGTATTTACAATATTAAATTATTAATTTAAAAAAAAGTGTTAGAATATATTCAGAATGTATAAGCTTTATTACTAAGCTTTATTTTTTACCAGGAATGCTTAATTAGTTTAGTGTTTGTGTCAAGTGTATTTTCTCGTCGCTCTTTTTTTTTTAAATATATATAAAGGCAACAATGCCAAGATATTACTCTGTGTTTAAATGTGTGTGTGACTAGTTCTACTACTGATTATTAGAGATAAGAAAGAAAGATGCCACCTTTATGCATTGGGTTTTTCCAACATTTTGCCTCTTTACCTAATAGAGCCTTCTTAATTAAATTTTCACTTATTAGTATGTAAATGTATATTTTAATTAGGCTTAATTATATCAAATCATGACCATCTCGGACAAGTCACCTGACTTTAAAAAAAACTCATCCCCACTTATCAAAATTATCAGACACCTTAGATCAGTCGGTAGAGTGTCTGTATAGTAAGTTAAGGGTCTCTGATTTAATTCCCAGCTTGGTCAAAAAATGTATCAATGGTGAAATGTGGTTTTACCCTTTCACATTGAGAAATTAACGGCCGGAGAATGGCTGTTGTGCCTTTCCTAGTCTTAAGTTAGATTATAAGACATATGAAGCTAAGACAGGCCTAGCAGGCTGGTAGTGAAAAATATATGGCTTGAATAAAAACCTGATCCAGTCCATGGGCTGGAAACGGTAATGGATGGGAGGGGGTGAGGGGACCTATAGAAATTAAATAAATATCCCTTTCTCCTCATTTCAGCCTGCTAAGCTATGTTAAGTTTTTCTCTGAGAAATCTATTGTTACATGCATGCTAAACAATCATACAAATAAAGAACCTTCACTGAGACAGTTAACTACTTCTGTAACGGATTCAGGAATATGGGGGAGAAAGATGGTAAATTTTTTTTAGAATGTGTGCTGCATGTCATACAAAATATTCGGAAATAGTCTACTTTAACAAGGTGGCTACAAAACCTTTTTTTTTAAATAAAATTGCATGACATTCCTGGGTTTATCAGACATTTAAAAAAATTCTCGGCTTAACATTTCTTGGTTAATGGCAATTTTACTAGATTTATTGCATTTATTACTAACTTTCGAAAACAATCCTAATGGCTACTAAAAATCAAAATTATTTAGAGTTTTTTTCCCCAGTATTTAATGTTAAAGGTATTATTTGTGTCGCCATGTAAATGTGTAATAAAACAAACCCTACACAACCATTTCATGTTAGAAGAGAATATATAGGCAATATATTTTGTTAACATTAAAACATCAAATATTTCACGTCTGTTTATATTTTTAGGTGCAGAATTAGTAAAATATGTAATTTCCACGAATTTTCCTTATTTTTATTAAATTCCCTAACATTTATCCTTAATAAAAAAATTCCCTACTTCTCCCTGTCTTTGGCTATCATGTCTAAGTAAGTAATTTAGGTTTTATCCTACCAGTTTGGATACAAATATTTTTAAGTAGCTTCAATACGTTTTTTCAAAAGAAACAGAGCAAAATGTTAATAACTGAAGCAAGAGAAAAGTAAACTAAACATTTTGATTGTTCCAGCTTCACCAAACATTACAATACATAAACATCTGGCTTTCTCAAGAATTATTGCAGGCCAAATGCACCCTACAAGAATAATCTCATTCAGAAATGTGTGACAACAGCACGATCCGTTCAGCGGCCCTCTACGGCACTGCGGATGCAAACAAGATACTGCGGCAAGCTTCATTCTGGCAGCAGTGGCTAGTGCAGCAGGGAGTAGCATACACACTACCTATAAGAGAACTCATTTTAAATTAATCTACACAGCTTAGAAATGTCAATAGTTCACACCGCTGGCCAACTGCAAGCAAACACTAAACAAGACCACCATATTCACAGCTGGAATAAACCTAAGAGAACGTTACCACACATACAAATGATCTCAAGTCCTTTGCCAGGGTATCTGTTTGAAAATTATAGTTTATTTACTTTAGAATCATAAAATAATCCTTGGATCTGGGTTGTTGTTAAGATTCCTATACTGATCACACACACACAAACAACATTGTTTTTAATAATATTTTCATTGATTCGAGATGGAATAGGGGGGAGGGGGGGNGGGGGGGGGGTAACATGACAGCCTTAGGAACATAGCTCATCAATGACTAAAATTATACACTTTTGGAACAGAAGTAATAGCTGGCTAAGAGTTCAATACCTCTGAAATTTAGTTAACATATTCTAAAAGTAGCTTTTTAATTTGAAATAGGAAAGTTAGGGGGACAAGGGATTGACGAGAATCACAGTCAAAAGTTTTAAAGGAACTAACCCTTCATTCCAGCTGTGGAAATGAGTGCAATAATAAATATATTTTCTTGAGAGAATGTGTTCAATGGATTTAAGGTAGGCCTAAAGCTATGAAATATTGCATTAATTTGTAGCAATATATTTAAAAATGATTAATTCAATGTTAGCATGTATTTAAATTATTTTATACTTTAACATTGATGAGTGGTTTTAAATAATCCTAAGTGTACTAATGTAACGCTTCAATTACACAGGTAATGTGCTAGCATGACAGATACTTACTTAATATAAAATACAGTAGCAATACTTCAATGAGTTTATATTTTTTTCACCGTTTTGCCACATTTATAACGTCTTCTCTAATAAAAGAAAATGTTGTATGTGAGAAAGGACAAGCAAAGGTAAATTATTGTTAATGTTTGAAATTCATGAAATAACCTTTAATTTCAGCATCTTATATTAAATCTTCTATTGGTTTAAATGTAAGAGCAAGGTCCCAATAAAACCTACATTAAGTCAATAAATAAGAAAAAATCATTTCTTGGAATATGTTTGAAATTTATGAAGGAAGCTTTAATTCCATAGTATATTAAATCTTCTATTTGCTTAAATTCAAGAGAAAAGACCCAATAAGATCTATATTTAATAAATAAATAATTGACTCATTCTAAATAAAAAATTAAGTTATAAACAACTAATTAATCCATTAAGTAATGTTATAATTAGTAGCATTAATAAAAAAAACTTAATTTTACTTTAACATATTTGATTTTGTGTTAAAATTAATTAATCAAATTAGTTTTTTACTCAAGCAACAATACTCAAAACAAAACATCACTAAAACTTATATGAAACGAGACAAAATGCAAATGTGTTATTAGGAAATAAATTCAAATAACAATAGGACAAGACCTGCACACTTGTAAAAATAAATTTAAGAGTCACACATTAACAAAAAGAAAATGTATATATAAAATAAAGAAATTACATATTATTTAAGCACATCATGAGTACAGTTTAACATTCTCTTAATTTGACCAAGGCATTTGTTATGAATTATAGTTTCCTTTCAACTGTGAAAACAATCGGATTTTTAAAATGTAATTTTTTTTAACTTTCAACAATTTGTTCAAACAAGAAGTTATTGACAAATTTTGGATGGTTAAGCAATATACATGAATCTAATAAAGTTTCTTAAACTGATTATTAACTTAATTAATTTACTTGGAATGATTAGCACTATCATACTAATTCTTAGATCTTTAGATTGTTCCAGGTGACGAAACCATAAACATAAAATCAGTTCCGGATTTTACTATCCTTGTCTAAAAATATTTTGCTCTAGTTAGTGTGTTTATGCCTAAATACTCAAATGAAAACGACCAACACCAAACAATGTCAAACATAAGGTTTCTATTGAGGAGCAAACTCTGAGGGAGCACCTGCAAAACTCGGCCAAATTTCCACTTCATACACTCACACCATAAAGAATACTCCTTTAAAGGCACTTGTGACTTATCCATAAAAAAAATCTCATTTTTAATAACAAACCACAAAAAAAAAACCAGATAAACTTCAAGTTAAAACAACTAATTTAAGTTTCAGCTCAGGCTACAATACTACAGTTGTATGAACAAACTTCTTACATCTGCAATCCCTCTAAGATTTGTCGCTAGAAGCTTACTCACTACACTTTCAATCTTGGCTTCAACAGGAAAACTAACTTACTATCTTAGCTGTCAATAACTTCTTGTAAAATCAACTTTAAAATCTTTCATTAGTCTGTGGACCCACACGTTTTGTTTTTTTTAGTTAACAAGCTTTGTGAACCTATACTCCGCATTTCCTGTCTTATTTAATTGAATTTGACCATGTGAAGCATTTTTATAGCTTGTCCTGAAGGTGAGTCATGAAACCTCTATGTCAAGCATATGACTCAATTGGACACATTCTCTCATAAAACCAATTTAAAAAAATTTGTTAAACGAGTAATCTCATTTGGTCAGTTGCAAAAGGTTATTTTATAAAACCAACAGTCACACCTTGACCTTTTCTCTCTACCACTTTAAAAAACAAATAGAAACATAAGTATTTAAAGTGTAAGACTCTTAAGTAATCCAGATAGTGAATTTTCGCGAAAATTTTGTCTTTTTAACAAAAAGAGAGTGGCATAGGGAACTGAAAGCTTTTGCGCAGGCCAGGAACATTCTCTGCTGAGCTAAGATAGCATACAAAGGGAAAAAGGAAGATAAAATAGGGTTAGATTGGCAAGAGGAAATGTGGCAGCACAAAAGGTCGACGCAGCGACTTTGCAAAGATAGAACAGCACAATACAAAGACATACAGGGCAGATTTGCTATAGTGCCTCTCTGATAAATTCAATCTTTATTTTCAAAATATCTGAAAGGGTTAATAAACCATTTCCATGAACTCTGATGCATAATATGTTTTAACATAATTTTAAGTAATTGATAATATATTTTTCTTGACATTTCATATATAAAAATGTATCAATAAATCATTCTTTGAATAAATTTTAAATATTGTGCAAACAAATCTTAATGTAGTATTACCTTAAAATATCCCATTTCAAATAAGACTGAAAAGATTGAATTCACATTTGCTGCACTATAGTTTAATTTTAAATTTTAAATAAACCAGGAAAAGGTGTTAGTAGTAAGAAGTAGAAGAACTAGGGAGGTATTTGTATCAGTAATAAAAGAGTGTGTGGGTGTGTGCGGAGCATCGAACCCGGCCCTACCATCCAGATAGTTATGGTAGGACGCATTCAAGCCACTTTTCACCATGCCAGACTGCATCATCATCATCCCAACATCTGGAAATAGGGAAACAAGAAAAAAAAAGAACAAATATGTTCTCACACAGTTTAAAAAAAAAGGAAAAAGGTGGAGGGGAGAGAAAATAATTAAGTTATCATGAGTATAAACATTTTAGGATTATGGTTAGTAGGGGTGTGCGAAGCTTCAAACTTCGACTTGGCTTCAAAACAAACTTTTACCATCAACTTCGCTTACAAACCAATTCTGGCTTTAAAGCTTCACCAGCAAATAATATCAACAGCTAAAATACTCGATTTATGTTCAATTATAGCCATTCTGAGCTGTTTTGTACATTACAAATTAATATTTATATTTAAAAGATTTGAACAAATTTAGTTGCACATTGTGATAATAACTTGATTTGTCAGAATAGTATGAAATATCACAAACAATTTTGCAATAAAATATTTTCAAAGTAATTTAATAACAATATAATATTTTTTCAAGCATAAACAACTAAAAGAAAATATTCTAACTTCAATTCGGCTTTGAGAATATTTTGTATGTTCGATTCAAGTTTGATTCAAATTGAAAGAGTGGACTTTGCACACCCCTAATGGTTAGTGACATTTGCACAATCTGTTCAAAAGATACATTCTATATTTCACGTTTGTATAACATTCTTAAGCAAGAAATACTTATCTTTCAGTGTGCATTAGATCAGTAAAATTAATAAGACCATTTTATATAAATAAAATAAAATTATGCTAGACCAATTAATGATAAAAAAAATACTGCAATTAAAAGTAAAAAATAAATATTTAATTTTTTCTTCTATTAAAATTATCAATGAGTTCACTCAAGGAAGGAAAGTAACCAAACTTTTAGCAAAACTATCTTCAATATATGTGGCAAAGTGGGAATCATGGAAAGGGGAGAAAGAATATAAAAAACAGTGTGATTCCAGGGACATTGCATGACAAAATAATCATGTCCAACATCTAGGTGCAATGAGAGTACATGTCACCAACTTTTAAAGTAAAATAAAACAGAACTATCAGGAGAAAGGCTAATAAAAAAGATACTAAAAATTCAAATATTTACAAGATAAATTGAGAATTTGTTAGAAGAATGTAAAAATAACATTTAATTTAGGTTAAACTTTATCTAATTTCTCACAGTTTTATTTTCTAAATCAAATTTAATTTCACCGCCTCTGTGGTCTAGTGGTGAAAGTTTCAAAGTTCCCATGTCTGATCCTCGGCACTTAAAGAATTTTTCTGTGAAGCAGTGGGTCTAAAGCTGGGTCAACCTCGACCTAATAAGGATAAATGTGGTGCCAATTGAATAAGAAAGTAAGTGACAGCTTTGGTCTAGAAGAGTTAAATTAACAGCCACAGGGTTTGTTGTGCTGACTATATGACACCCTCTATCCACAAATTTTGGTGCTTTCATTGTTAACAGCGGTAGTTGGTAGGTCAATATATCTCGCTTGCAGGCTCACGCGATAGGTTTTTTTGTTGATAAAAAAATATTAAATGAGAAGAAATGTTTAAATTATCTACTCTAAAAAACAATTTTAAATGAAAAAATGTGTGCAAATGTTTGTTTAATCAATGCAATGGGCAAGGAATAGGGTTAGGTTTGTATGAATGGTATTAGTGTATACATGCTGATTTTAATTTATGAACTTATCAATTGCAAATTGAGAATTTAATCAACTATCCCTAAAAATACCTGATGGGTTCATTATTATAGCAATTTATGTTATATCAGAACAAGTTTGTTGTGTACTTCTAAGTAACCAAGGATTATTTAGAACTGATAATATAAATCTCGTATTTTAAAGATAAAATAAACAATAAATATGTGAATAACAAACATCAAAGTAAAAGGTTATTATATCTTTCAAGTGAAGATAACTTTGAAGTTGATTGTAATAATTATTATTTTTATAGAGATTATAGTAATAATTAAAATATATTAACAATAATAATAAATCCACAACAATTTGATTATAAGTCAAATTAACTACACTAGTAGTACAGTTTTATTAACACACATTTGCATTCTTTAAAGATCCATGTCAATACCATTCATTAACAATGATACTCTTCACAAGCAAATGATAAGTTTAATCTCAAACGTGAACTTTTGCTTTTGAAGAATTATATCTAATTCCACTTCAAAGTGGTATTTGGTTCATTTCTCTAATGAAGCTATAGTGGGGTTAGAAATGCAGCCAATATTTAAAACTTTAGTTGAGCCATTAAATGTCTGTAGTTTGTGTATGAATGGATGACAGCTATATTTTACCAATTCATCATCATCATCATCATATGTTTTCAACCTGTGGCCAAGTTAGTTTGATAAAATAGCTCGATCTTTCTTTATCCTTCCATCAATCTTCCTCCTTTAATAATGTTCATTCTACTCCTCTCACATGCACACTATCTGTTATCTTCTCCTCCATCTCTTTCTTGATCTCCCTTGTGGTCTTTTTTCCTACATGCTTCATCTTCATCATTCTCTTTGGTATTCTCTCCTTCATCCTCATTACATGACCATACCATAAATTAAGGGAAGGGAGCTTAAGTATTTATACAGTTTTTATAGTTGAAATTTTTTGTCCAAAATAAATCAAATATTTCTCCAGTAGCAACATAAAGTTTAGTTTTCTGCAGATGATAATATTAACAAATCTTTAATATCTGTCAAGAATGTCCTGGAATTTTCAAAATTTTTCAAATAAAGAAAACAAGTTTTGACAAAATTCCAGGACACCCATGACAGATATTCAAGATATGTTAATATTAGCATGTGCATGTCCAAAAATTTCAATTCTATAAAAACTGTAAAACTACTTGTGCTCCCTTTTGCCGCACCTTAAGAAATATGATTAACTAAATCCCAACATTAAAAATAAAATCTAACTAACAAACAAATAGAAAATAGGGTAACTATTTCATTCATGGAAACTCTGAAAGAGGAAATAGAATGACTGGATGACGGATACAAGTGAGCAGAAAGTAAGGGGGAGATATGGGGGGAGGGGGGTAAGGAAGGAACAAGAAAATAAACAGAAATACCAATACTTAATTGCTAACAATAAATTATTGGGTAGTGAATTAATTTAAATCATCATACATTTTAAATTTGAACAAAGGACAGGGGTTAGGGTGATAAAGATGGACAGTGAAAAGTTTTTCATTTATTTGTGTGTTTAAGAGAATGGAATAGGTAGGAAGACCATCAGATGCCAATCCAGATAAAAGAGTATGACATTGTCGAACAAACGGTGTGAGGTATTAATAGTGGAAAAGGAACATGTTATTACTGGTCAACTGGAACATATTATTACTGATATGAAATGTTAGTTCGAAGAGTAGCTTAAAACCATTTATTATGACCTTAACAAACAGTGATGTAAATTGTTGGGATGGAACTCACAGTTTTTGCACTTGCACTTCTTAATCAGAGTTTCATCTTTGCTGTCCTCATGGCAGTGTTTGCAGTAGAACCACGCTCTGGAAACAATTTTTTGTATATAGTTTTAAGGTTCTTATAGTGTGCATTACTCAAAAATTAAACTAATTAAAAAACAGAATATTAGAATATATTTCATAGCACGAGCTGCTCATTGGTAGGTACACAGTCTAAATGTCACTTGTTGTGAGTGGTTTGTCAGTGACAAGAAGGTCAGAGTTTGAATTTCTGCTGGGTAAAATTAGGGTAGTTTTTCATAAATGGTTACTCCCTCTATTTAAATGTAGGTACATTTCCTCTAAATTATTACTTCCTCATTATTACACCATTAGTGTGATTGAATGCATTTAGCCCAGATGGGTATTTCTAATATATTTTATCAATGTGTCTTACCAATTATTCAAGTTATATCATTATATGATAATTACGCTAATGAAATAGGGCCTATAGATGAGAAAAGTAGAGTTTCAGAGGTAATATAGCCACATTTTCATGTAAGGAGAGTGGAAAACCATATAATTTAGACCCCTCAATATAACCAACCATAATTTGAACACCAATCTCATCTTCAGCAGGCCAATCCAACATGAGAATGACGTCAGAGTTTATACCATTCGAACACTGAAGCAGTAATAAATAGTAAATGCAGTGAAAAAGAAAGGTAATTGAGTTTTATAGCAAACTTTAATGGGCAGACCTTAAGTATGTGTTGCTTGAGAGCTAACTGCTAATTTAAGCAACTTCTACATGATGCGACCCACCAACTCTCATTTGAGATATTCAGTCAGGATTTGTACAAGACACTTTCTTATGAAGCATCAGAAAAATCCCTTCGGCTCCAGCACCCTCTCATATACTGACCTCTTGACTTCATCTGCTGATTGTGCTATGAAGAAACCTTGAGTGTTGGCTGCTATCTTGGCTCCCCGAGGGTTGATGGAGATTTTACTGTCCACCCCGTCTTCACCCTTGATCTCTATAGCGAGCAGCAGCAGCTTCAGCTTGGTGAAACACAGTCTGGACACAACTCACAACGGTTAACTTAGGTGCGCGCAAGTCACAGAGGAGAGCGGGACATCGGAAATCAATTAATACCGTCACTTTTCTAGGGGATAATTTAAAAAATATAGGCTCACATCAATGATGATTTTTAAGTTTTATAACTCTTTCTAAAATTAATCAATCTGTTTAAACTATAATAAAAATAAAAGTTATGAAATTTAAAAAAAAAGATCAAAAAATGGTTTTAATGATAATAAAGATTCCTTATATTAAATGGGAAAATTATAGAAATGTTATTAATATTTCTTTTTAATTAAAATGTGGAGTAATATAATACAAATATTAATATTAATTCAAAACGGGTAAAATAGTTAAACCCCAAGAAGACACTTGCTGTGAACTCTAGAAAACTAATAGTTGGGCTAATAGTGCATAAAGTTTACATTTTGACAACCTAGTTTTGAGATAATATCTCTTAAGACAGTGTTCCTTCAAATGGTGTGCTGTAGAAATATTTCCAAATGTTAAGGAAGTAGACATAGAAAAATTACCTTTTAATCTTAGAACTTTTGAAGTTACTTCATGTACCAATTAGTATGTACTTTCTTAATTCTGATTAACTGTACAACCACTATACTGGGTGCGTAATCAATTTCCTGCTACCGTGGTGCAGATCCTAAACAAAATAATATGTCCCCAAAAAATTTAGGGTTATTAAGTGTACTGGTAAATTAAAAAGTTTGCAGGACACTGTCTTAAGAGGGGATTGAATATTGATTTATATAAATACAGAACATTAGATTTTTTTTAAGTACAGTAGTAATAATGTTTTTAATGCATAAACTTAGATTTGAATGCAAGTTTCTTGACCTGTTAAATTTGTTTACTAAATTATCTATCACTCTACTCTATATGATGCAATACAATATATATTTACTACACCTTAGTTTATTAAAAGCAGGCAGTGCACAGACAGACAATAAAGATGCACAAAACAGAAGTGTAAGTCACCAAAACATACTGGACTATAATTGAGGAATATAACTTTCAAAAATATGTTATTTTATTTAGACTTGCACAAAAATTAAACTATGTGTAGCTGAAATAATTATTGGATTTGAATAGTCTATTATTAATAACAATATATAGGTATATTTAAATGCATGTGCATTTTTAAATTATTTTCTTTTTACAAATGATTAATGTAAAGCAGCACGAGTTTAGGGCAGAATAAGAACTATTTTTTTTATTTTAAGCCACAGCATACTAAAGTTTCGACACAATTCCAAAGGAATTCCATATAGGAAGGCAGAAAGCCCATTCTTCGTTCTATATAAATTCAAAATTATGGTTCATGTTAAATTATTGAGTTTCTTTCACATTAAATGGTGCATTAATTTATAAAAGAATGAAATTCCGGCATTCAGGAAGCAAGTATTCCAATTTTTAATCAACAAATTAACTTTTGATTCTTTAAGGCTCACATGGTATAAGGCCAGTAGTGTGTCACAACCAACTTAGATTCTCTTATTTTAAATCGAGCTTAGTCACAGCATTATTTGATTTATTTACTGTACAACGTAAAAACTGGATATTTTTCCACATCTTTACAGCCTCTAATCTCAAACACAGAGGAATCTTATTTACAATATTTATCGATTTTGGTTTGGCATTAAAAATAAAGTTTTCTGGTTTTTAATGTCCCTATGTTTAAATATAAGTAAGCAAAATTTTCACAAGAAAAATATATTTTTAATTTATGAAAGTTCCATTCCACTAATTATATTTTAGGATATTTATAATATTAGGATTACAAGTGTTTCTAAACAGTTTAATAAAATTAACAAAAATTTAATCACAAAATTGTATTTATCACCAGGAAAAGGTGAAATTGATGTTAAGGAGCCTATTTTTTATTTTCCCTTCCTACAATTCTCTTTTAATTCAATTTTTATATTATATGTATAAGTAGAAACACTTGTAGGCCAGTGGAGTATATTTAAGTCCTCAAAGTCTGCGTGCTGGGTTGGGTCTGGTTGCGTCAGAGAAGTCAAAAGCCAAACTTCACTTACTTACAAGTTAACATGTTATCAAATACATGCGTGGGAGGACTGGCTATTTAATAGAATATTTAAATTATATCCAATCTTTCAAAACAGAGGTCAATATCACCACATTATAATTTTAAACAATATTACAATAATGAGACCTAGGCACCGATTTTTATCCAATTTAAGTTACACCAAACAGAAAATAACCTAACAATAAAAATGTAATATGTTCCTTAAGCAATTGAAGAGGTGTTACAAACTAGACAAATGAAAATACCCGGGTATTCTAAACATGTATAAGATCAAAACTCCCAAGTTTAAAAATACCAGTACACCCACACCACTATTGAAAAGCTAAAAATTAACTTTCAAATAATGCTAACTCTTAAAAATGGTTGACTATATTTTAAATAAAAATAAAATATTGAGTTTAAAAAATTACAATAATCTTTAAGTAAGTCAATACTTATTGAGATTATAATGTTGTAATTAGCATTATTTGAATCTTAAAATCCAAATTTCAACCACCAAACAACTAAATCAGTCCATTCTTAGAATAAGAAATTGATCAGCTTTTGTTAAGGCAAGTAACAACTACATGGTATATAACCTAGTGATAAAAAATAAACTACTCCATGCTTTGATTGCAAAAAAATAAGTTTAATCATATTGCACCTTAGATGATTTTGCCAGTCCACACTAATTAACTTTATTTAATTACAATGCAAATCCAATAATAATATATATGGTATATGTTATTTAAATAATCTTAATAATGTGACTTAATATAGTACTCACAAATTCATTGCTGACAGCAACATATTATGGTGGATAATTCTTCTTAAGAATGTGATGATTTAGGATAAAACAAAAACATTTGTGTGTTTTTATAGTTGATTGTTTGAAAAAAAAACTGCAATTATATTAAGGTTTCCTGTCATGAGAAGCTGTCATAATTATATAATTTGTGCAAATTCGATGTCCAAGTAGATAATATTCTCTAGAAGGTTACATATTAAAATATTGACACTATGAAAAGTTTATTTATTTTAGTCGATGATGACAGAACAAGGCTAATTACTGTGGGGAAATGTTTTTCTTAATTTAATAAGTGACTACTATTTATTAATCAACAAAATATAAAATTATTTTCCTTATATTAATTCACGGTTACAAATGTAAATTTAAAAACACTTTAAAATATTTATATTTTACAAAACTATTATAAATTTGTCAAAGGTATTATTAGAATAAAAATCAACTGTTATTGTGTATGATTATTTAATTAGGTTAGTGGTTCTCACTATTTTGTTGGCTTGTGTAGAACTATTTTAAATTACTGAAAAATTACTTTAAAAAATAATCACATCACTTTAAAACAATAATCAGGTCACCCATGAGTTAACATATTACTCCTATTGAGAACAATTGAAAAATAAAAACAAAGCGTAATTAATATGAGTGAGCAGACCCATGCAGATATATAAACTACTATAAAAATATTTTGAGTGGAATAACCTACAAAAGAGATGCCAAGTCTTAAAAAAATTAAAATAAACAAAGTTACACAAGTTTTTTTGTACTATGATTTTGTATTGGTAAGTCAACATTCATGACCTGTACCCAACAACCCCCATGTCCAGTTGAACAAATGCAAAATCATAGCCACCAATAACTTTGGAACCTTATTAGTTAGGAAGTATAAATAGCTTCTCCATTTTATTTTGTAATTTCAGTTGTTTCTAAGTTGTATCAAGTTGATAATTAATTAGAAAACACTCCCACAGTTATTAATTTGATTTTTAAAGGACACCATCTGATTAAAACTCTAGATTATATCAATATTGGTCAAAGTTCAAAGATAGTAATTGAAAAGATCCAAAGGCTGTTTTGCTTTAAGTAGGTTTGAAATAATAAAGTACCTTCTTATATTACTTAAACAACTACTAGATATATATTTTAATGTCATGCCTAAATGGGTGTAGTGCATTCAGGACATGTGTATTAAACCCAAATGTATCCGTGTTTAAGTTTTTTTTATGAATTATAATATTACAATTTAAATATATCATTATGAGGATCATTATTCCTGTTGCAATGAAAATCTAGTGTTATTATGACAGACAAATAAATGCAAGATTGTTTTGTTTGCTGATTTCTCGATAGTGCCACAGTGAGAGGTGTTCTGCAAGTCCTATTCCTGCCAAATCGCAGTCAGATGTTAATTTATTTCTCAACAAAAAACCATTACGGTGGTGATTTTAAACCATTTTATGACCCACTCAATCATGTATTTCAGTATTCACAAGAAACACCCGAATAAAAAATCCACTGGACAAAAAAGATACGCACTTGCTTCCTTTGTTAGTCTTTTATATTTAAGAAGGTTTGTGAGATGAGTAGGTATGGGAGTGGGTGGAGATTTAGGTGGAGGGAAGGACAGAGAAGATAAGGTTGGAATAGACTTGAGTGGCTGGAAAAATTGGTACAGGCCATTTTCTAAATTCAAGTTTCACCAAATGAGTGTTTTTATTCACTACTTAAAAGTACATATTTATTCCTTTTGTGTATAGTTATCATTTAGAAAATATTCACTTGGCTCAGTCATCAAGAGGCCATCCTTAAGTTATGTCAGTTTTTTTTATAATTTTCAACTCTGCCTCCCTAAGTATGGAATTTTAAGATTTTTTTGTCACCATCACCTTTATCCCTCAATCTTAAATAATTTTATATTGATGATTAAAATAAGCTTTAACTAATGGATTCTGATGCCCCCCTCTCCTCTTTCTTACGAAAGCTTAAGAAAATACTGAAAAGCCTTTCCCCTCCCCCCGTTAAGCAATTTAAGGCTGGACCCCAAGATGATTATCCAAATATAACAACTTATTAAAACATTGTAGTGAATGTTCAATTCTATTTTTTCAATTTCATATTTAGATAGTTTTTTTATAATAATCAAAGTGATTTGTTTATTAAGTCAATATTAATAGATTTTAAAAGTTTTTAACAGAAAATTATAGATTAATTTGTTTGTTTTTTAATTGACATCCTAAAGGTAGTTAATAGATGTAATCTTTCAATCCACCTGAAAATAATGCTCAATTTGATGAGTAAATGGGCATGCCTGCACTATATGAGAAATTATATTTATTATTAACGTTTGCTATGTGGGTGAAGCTATATTAGTTTTAACTTGGCAAGTCTTTCCAAGTAAGAACTTTTTTCTTAACTAAATAAATAATGCTGGTGTATATTGTATTCATTAATTGTGAACACTGAGTAATAAATGTTCTTTAATACTCAATGTGAAAAGATGGTCAGCAAAATTATTGGTTCTTTCATCACTAATACTTTGAAATTAAGCTTCAAGTTATCATTATCATCATCAACTATTTCCAGCCTGTGGCTGATTCAGGTTTGTAAAAATGCCTTCCTCTTCCCCTATCGTTGCACCATTTTTCTCTCTCACTTTCACACTTTCTGTTCCTCCCATCTCTTCCCTTACAGTCTTCTTCATACAAACTTACGCTCCGTCATTCTCTTTTGTCTTAGCTTCTTTTCCATCCTCATAACCTCATTACATGCCCATACCATCTACGGCTTGCTTCCTCTACTATTTCATGTACTGCTAGTGCTCTCACTCTTGCCCGGATAATTTCCTTTCTTATCCGGTTTCTCCTCATGACAGCCAACATTCTCCCCACACATTTCATTTCCATAGACTCCACTTTCCTTGTCTCTCTTACATTCAATTTTATTGTTTCCGCTGCATGTATGCAGCCTAATGTATCCCATAAAAATACTTCAAGAATTATCTCACTACTTAAAAGATAGGGGAATTCCCCTTTTCATCTAGGTTATTTATCCCTTTTCAAATAGTGTTTGTGTGTTTCTTTTGTCTTCCTCAATTGTCGAGGTAATTGTGTTTAAATGGCCTGTACCAAACTAAAATATTATTCCTCATCTGTTTAAAAGAAATGGAGTGTTGGACCATAATAAGAGTTAACTTTCAGATTACAGATTTGATCAATAATGAAAGACATCTTTATAAAATAATAATTAAAAAAATTATATAATATTTTCTTAGTTTCATAAATCTTAAAAATGATTACAGGGTAAACAGGTATTTCACCCACACTAATATTATACCAAAAATAATATTTGAATTAAATAAATGTAGCCATTTAAGTATTGTAAGATTAAATTTATTTGTATTAAAGTTTAATATGTTTAATATAAGTAATAGTACCATATTATACTTGGCATCCTGTGCTTTTTCTAGGATAAGAGCTAGGGTTGTTTGATCAGGCGCGTGAGCAATTCAACACTAACGCGGTGTAGGCAAAAGGGTACGCAGAGTTCAAAGAACCACAGCAAAGAAGAGCATGGCAAAGTGATCAAAAACTACGCAAAATCTAATTTACTATCACTAGATCTTGGGTTTTTTTTTACACGGTCTGGTGTGAAATCATTGCTGCTTTATAACATTTAACCAATAGCCTTCTAATGAAATAAAACAAATTAAAACAAATGACGATTTAATATTAATTTAAAAAAAATTAAAATACTGGATTAAAATTTATTTTAGGAGATTTTTTATTTAGTTTTTGTAATTAACATGTGCAATAGTGCGATTTAGTTTAAAGTAAATTAATATTCTTATAACAATATAAATATTTCAACACCTTCATTAATGGAAGTAGAGTTAGCCATGAGTTATAAATGGTGAGATTTTTTTATCATTACCATGTATTTATAAATAATAATATTTTATTATAATTTGAAGAAGGCACATGAAGGGTGGATAGAAACCTCTTAAAGAAATAAACATATTATGGCTTTTACAATTAAAAGAAGAACACAGTTCACACTCGACATTGCTGGCACTGAATCGAGTTAACAGCTGCCTCTTAAAGAAAATTGATTGTTACCGTCCAATACCTCAACCTGGGTTTGTTTCTATTGGAACTCATTAGGAGGGATTGTGAAACATGCAACACCCCTTCGCAAAAGAGGAGACCAAAAACACACAAAAGGGGGAAAGGGAAATCTGTAAAGAATGATGGCACACTTAGATAGGACCACAAAGGAATAACAAAGGACAAACCCAGGAAATGGATGCAAGATATATTTCTATAAAGAAAACTTTCTTTTTTGTTTCCTTTCTTGAGCGGTAACGATTGATTCTCTCTTAGATGCAACCATTACCTCTTTGTCCAGTGGTAGCAATGTAAAGTGAAAATTGTGTTGTTCTTTTCATTGTAAAGGCCATATTAAGTTGTCCCTTTTAAATGTTTCCAACCACCTTTCTCCGTCTTCTTCCAAATATAATACAATTACCTCAAAGCAAAAGGATGTTTTCTCATATAGAGATAGAAAATAATATCATTGTCTAGAGAAATAATAATAAATTTTATTTGCACATTATTATTTATAATGTATTCTTAAGAGTTGGTTTTATCTAAAAGATAAACTAATACAAACAGTTAAAAAGATATCACTAAAGATAAGTACAATTATTATCTTTTTCTCCATAAAAGATATTCCCTCATAAATTACCAAAATGTATGCTCTAATTTAAAAGGAAAATGTGAGTTTAGAGGAGGGTAAGGAGAACATGCAAACTATTACCGTTTCAGGAAAATAAAAAATATAGTTTACTAGTAGAAAACGTCAAACCAATTTCACATACCAGACACCTTAATAAAAAAAAAAGACAACTCAATCTCTAAAACGCATGCAAAAATGATTTCACACCACACACAAAAAAAAAAATCAAATATTAGCTAAACTATTTTGAGGTTAGGTCATAATTTGTTAGTCTACACTGCAGGCTTCTTCACAAATCAGGGGAGGGGTACTCAGTGGTGGGAGGATGGGGGGTGGGGGGGAAAGCTAAGACTTACTCGCTCGCTTGCGGGAAAGTCATTCCTGTGAAAGACGGTGATAGTGTTTCCGTGTACATCTCGCAGCCAGTGCCTTGCAGATAATCGTTCTGCCATGCTTGAGTGTCTGGGGACTGAAAAACAATTCCCACCACTAGTGCCTCCTGCTACCTTGTTCTCTGACAAAACTGACCTTCAACATCAGGTACTGCAGACTGAACTATGGAAGAAGCTTCATTAACATCAGCAAGAATGCAGAACTAAGAGTAATCTTGAATATTATGAGACACACATAATGTTAATTATACTCATGAACTTAAAGATTTTTTTTATAAGTACTGTAACACCTAAATCAGCACCTGTACGTGCTTCCCATAATATTCAAACATTATTTTTAAGGAATCATTATGAAACCCAAACATCGAATACAAAAAGGGTGATTAACTTTTTTTTTAAAAAAACCCTCAGTAATTTTATTGTTAAATAATAAATAGAAAAAATGAAAAGTTACCAAATTATATTTTATGAAAATATCTTAACACCATAAAATTATTTAAGTAAGTTAAACACGTGTTATTCATATCGTCTTTTCAAATTGAATAAAGGAACCCATAATGAGGGTATTTTCAGAGATATTTAAAATCATTAAAATTAATGATGAAAAAGAAATATGAAAAAGGTTAAATTGCCAAATGAAAGGTTAATCAATGTGACGAGATCCTAATTGTATTTGATGAAATTAAATCATAATATATTCCATAACCTTAGCTGACTAAGCTAGTTGCTGGCATCCGGAGGCAATGACAGTTATTTGCATCTTGCAATGTAAGAAAATATCTTACTCCTGCAATTATAAAGATATTGTGAATAAAACTATTTTAACATTTCTATTCCACAATCAGATGGAATAAAAAATTAGTGTAGAACATTAAATAAATATTAATACCCTATAATTAATTTGACCAACAAACATTTCAAGCGCTATTCAATCTGCAAAGTATAGTTCCTGGAAGAAAGTCCTAACATTAAAAAACAACACTGTCAATAGTCCTGTCAGAGAAATGTTGTCATCGTCAAGTTTTTGAGAAGTATACAAGTGTGGCCAGGTGAAGAACAGATATACAACAGCTGTGTACAAGCCTGACAGATCACAGACAACAGGTAGGATGGTTTCCTCATTGACACATTCTCCCATAGTTCATATTCAGTGATATTTGTCTAAGTTATAATAAAAGATTTCATATGTAATATTATATGCAAGTTTGGGTTGGTTACCTTGTTATTAAAATCATTTAATATTTGCTTTATATATATATATATTTTATTATTTTACCCACGAGTGAAAGCAAGGGTGATTTAATCTAGTATGAATATTTTGTTTTAATTAAAGTAAAAATTTTTAAGAATTCTTGAAAACTTTATTAAAAAAAATTGTGATTTTATGTAATATAGCTTATCTTTAAAAAAGAGCACATTAATTAAATCAAATATTTTCTCAAAAGAAACCACTAATTTGGTATTTAGCCACTAAACCTTTTTTATATCTTTTGTTTATCATATAATACTGGTATGAACATTTTTCATTTTTCATTTATTTAGTACGTTTCAGAAGGCCTAAAATGCCCGATGCAATGCTGAATGTTGCCTTAAAATGTTGTGTGATGTTTAAAATGGATATGTTTAAGTTAGTATAATTTGATCAATTTTTTGGTAAAGGTCTTAAAATGTTTTAATAAATCATTTAGCAAACTAAATAAATATATTCATTAAATTTACTTAAACATTTAATCACTCAATACCAGGTACGGTAGCATGTGTCGATGGACCAGCGATGATAACTTCTTTTGCTACTTACTCTGTCGCCTGGGCAAAGGGCATGCCTATAAACGTGGGACTGAGCGTCTCAGTGTACATCTCCATGCCCGTCCCACGCAAATAGTCGTTCTGCCAAGACTGCATGTCGGGTGACTGGGACAACAACACAACCGAATACTATCATCGACCTACTGCTCTATCTAGTGACCATTTCGAATACTTCACACATATGAGCGAGTTTTCTCAAATATTAAATTTGTTTGGAGAAAGAAAGGTGTGTTTTAATTCTTCATCAAGAGCATTTCAATCAAAGAATTTAGAATTTTGTAGAAATGTATTCCTTACAGAATTTTTTTTAATTCAAAAGGTCATGGCCATACTTGCAAATTGGTTGCCACGATCATTTCACAAGAACCTCAAGTCACATTATTTATGTGTTTGAGTCAAAGATGCTTACTTTTGCGACCAAAATAACTCTTTTAGCGCCGTGTCTTACTACCTGTTTGGGTTATATGATTATGTAATAATGTGCCAGGGATTAGAAAGGTTGAATTTAAGGGAAGTTTACTCACATTTGTGTGGAGATAGAGGGACAGAGAGGAAGAGAGAAAAGGAGAGAGAGGGACAGAAAGGGAGAGAGAAAAAGAGAGAAAAGGAGAGTGAGAGAGACAGAAATAAAATAAAGAAAGAGAGAGAAAGAGAGAGAGACAGAAATAAAGAAAGAGAGAGAAAGAGAGAGACAAAGATAGAATAAGAAATAGAAACAGAGATAAATAAAGAGAAAAAGAGAATAAAGGAGAGAAAGAGAGAGAAAAAGAGAGAGATAAATAGGAAGAGAGAAAATGGAGAAAGAAGAAGAGAGAGTGTGTGTGGAAAACCACTTGAGGAAAACCACCCTCATTACACCCAACCAGAATCAAACTTCGACCTCGCCATCTTTGGCAGTGTAGTCTATTGCAAGAGTAGCGTCTTAGACCATGCATACATCTAAGCGAGTACCAAGTCACTGTTGCTAGATACTAGAGAAACGGAGAATGAGTTAGGCGAGGTAGGAGAAAAGAATAAAAGGGATGTGGTCAGGTTGGAAGCAAATCCTCTTAAAGTCAACTTTAACCCTAACAGGCGTGACTATTGAGTTGTATAAGTTTTGATTAGTAGTACCTAGTTATTAACGAGTCAGTGTAAACCATAATAGATCTGGTTTCCCATTATCTGCTAAAACATTCATCCCTGTATCCCTATTACCTTCAGTTATTGCTGAGTAAGGTTCCCCCACAGAAGTATGGCCTCAACCTGACACAAGTTTGTGAATGTGCCACTGAGCACGGTCACCCTCATTTACAATAAAACAAGAGTACCGACGTCCTGGTCGCAGAGATTTTATTAAGATGATTTCATCTCAGAGGCCAAGTCACAAGTATGGCTGTGCCCTAACTGTGATAATTTTTTAAAATTAAAATAGCATCAAGGCATTAAAAAGTTTTGTTCAAAATTTACTGGAACACCATATAGGTTTTTTTAAAATTATGAATGCAAACATTTGTAGAGTTGTATTATTGAAATGAAAATTTATAAAATATACTCAATGCTCCAGTGTGTCAAGTTCCAATCAAAGAAACGATATGTCAAATAATATAATCATACCCCATATTTTAAAATTAGTACTATATATTTTTCAACCACTTTAACACACAAGAGTAATTAATACTGAAATAATATAAAATGTACATACTTAATTAACCGCCACATCATAACCTTTTAGAAATAAACACACGACATAAAACTATGTTTCCTTTATATATGTTCCTGAGAAGGAAGCTGCACTCATATTTTTTTGACATGAAAAATTCAGGAGGAAATGAATGACTGATATGAGAAAAATTGAAATTCTATACATAGTGCAAACTTGATATATTTTTGCTTGACAAATAGGTTAACGTCAGGGAAAAGTATTTATCTTTATTTTCCTCTAACTAAACAGATAATATAATTTTATACCAATACCGGAACACAAACTGTAGATTCTATCACAACAGTTGGGGTATATTTTAGGTGGGAAATAAAACATAGGTACTTTGATACATACTCAATTGTTCAATAATGCTTCAAACTGATAAAATGGAGTTTCAAAATATGAACCATACAAACTACAGTCTGAATAATTATTTAACAAGCATTAAATCTCACCGCTTAACACTAAACTACTTAGAAAACTATTTTAAAATTATCTTTTTCTATCTTTTTGAAATAATATTTTTTTTATTGATTTTGTTCCACTTTTAAAAGATCAAAATAATATTTTATTTCAACTTATCAAAAATAATTTTTTTAGCATGCAAATTTTAAAAATTGATCAAGTCATATAAAGTCAAATACTAAATAATTTCATTAAAATTATTTTTAGAATTAAATCAAGTGTAACCAGTCGAGAATCCCTTTTTGCCAGTTTTAATAAAATATCAACATTAATTAATAAAGTATGAAGATTATTTGTTAGAGATCAGATGGTTGTTGTGGTTAAAAGTAATGACAGGTGGAAATAGGGGGTATAACCAGCACACTTAACTGTATGATGCCGAATCAGGAATTATTGTTATAATTTGTGTTTTATTTTAATAATTTCTAAGCATATAACCCGAATAGGCAGTAAGACGCGGTGCTAGGTATTATTAATAATTTCTACTCATGCATCACCCAGGTAAGTGTGCCGATTATCTTTCTCACTTTCAACCAAAAAGTATGGAGAGTGTAAATTGTTTTGTGAAATTGTAAGGAACTATTGTATACAAAATAAAAAAAAGTCTAGTAATATAAACAAAATACATAAACTTTTCTATGGCTGTGCAACAATTTCCAAATTTGAACACCACTCGGTATAGTGCATTTAAAAATATACACAGAAATTGTGATATAATTATGTTTATATCAACATGGGCCGAGGCACGAGGGCTCCATACTTGAGTGTAGTGCGAGTCTACTTGATAGTTCAATAAGGAGTCCTGCAGTAAGGAGTCGTACAGTAATCTCAGTAAACTCTGAGAGGTACTAAACAGCAATCCTTATCATGGAAAGACCTTATAGCAATTGATATTTAATTAGAACCAGCAAAGAGGAAGCCTGACGACTTTACTATACAGAAATAAGGTTGAGCAAGTGGGTAGTCAATGTCAGTTTAGCAACTTACTGTCTTGAAAGATCGCATGGCGAAGAGATTAGCCATCATAGTGGAGAACCCTGGCGCCAGGCAGCTTTGGGCAATGAACCCCAGTTTGAGTTCCGCAAGACAGATGACATCGTCTCCCTGTTTCCAGTCCCAGGACGGGATATTAAGGAGGTAGGCCTAGATCAACCATACAAGCAACTCGGTAAGAATAGTGGACAGTAAAACCATAACTCATGAGTTACTTCAGTCTAGTTCATAATATAAGGAATATAACAAGTTTATGTTATTAGAAAAATAATAAAATTAAATCTGACTTGGCCCCTGAAACGAGTCATACTAATATCATTTTGGCAAAAAAAAACTTCATAATTATTTTAAAAAATCCTCTCGTTCTTTGAACCATGAAACCATGGAAAACCTCTTTAAATGATTTCCAGAACCATCCAATGTTTAAATAAAACCAACCCCACTCTCCCTTGTGGTTTGGATTCCCTGCCTCCCTCCCTGCTTCACACTTCACAAGCTTGCATTCGCCACTGGTACAGTAATGAATCAAATAGCCAAGGCTATTATTTATGCTTTTTAGTGAGGATTACTCCATCTAGATAGCATATTCTGAAAATTTAAAAATGACACCTGGACATGGGAATCGACAGTAAGTTAACCAACCTTGTTGTGGTACTGCATGAGCTGTATTATCACTCTGATGTCGTCCGAGTAGTTCTTGATGCTGATGACCCTCATAATGTTAGCAGCATCCTCTGCGTCCGGATCCTGGCAGTATTTGTTGGCTAGTACTAGACAAGCGTCTGCCTCGTGCACCTGAGAGTCCCAAAACACCAATTGTAAACTAACCTGTACTTTGCTTTAAACTAATAGGTTATAGCATTATTTTATATGTTGAGACTTCCTCAAATCTGACACTTGAGATATTTGGGACAAAATAGTGCCAAGCTTCATTTGGTTGTTTTTTAAAATAAAATTAATTTTTTTATCAAATCCTCAAATATTATGTTAAAGTTACGAGCAATTAAGTACAAACGACGTTGGACAATATGTGTTGGGATTTTGCTGAAACAAGTCAGTTTGTTCTTTTTTTTTCTCTCTCTCTGTATGATATACACTAGATAAGATAAAAGTAATTATTCAGTTTTGATGAAAATGAGGGTTGGCACTTTATCATCCTGACCCCCTCAAATGTCAAAAGTAAAGACCGAACGAGCAGTATTTACAAACACATGTTTAAGCAAATTGTGATTTGTGATTATTTCCAAACAATGTGAAAATACAAACAAAAAATAGCTTAAAAGTTAATATTTGTTTCGCAGACTCCCAAAGAATGATTTGTGGAACTCAGGTTGGGAACCTTTGCTATTGAGCATTTGGAGGAGTTTGTAAAAAATCAATAATTTTATAAAACTGATTGAAAAGCAATGCTTATAGGGGTAGCACACTAAATAGGTAAGGTACTAAAATTGAATCATTCAATAAGAAGCAAAATAATGTGCAAAATAATGTATACTCATCTTTCAATTTCCCGTTACAATGTAATATTAGTTTTGAAATCATTAATTCAAAATACTTTAAAATTACAATACATTGTAAATTATTTGACAGTACAGTTTATGAAACAATACTTTACATCAAATATGATACGTGGACATGACTAATAAATAGGTACGGTACCCATCATTTATATGTTATAAATATATTAAAATAAAGAAAGAGGGAAAATAAATAACTGTAAATTTTAAACATTAATTTTAACACAAAATAAGTAATATTTTGGCAATGTTGTCTTTATCAAACATGGAGAGAGAGAGAGAGAGAGAGAAAGGTTACAATGCCGAAATATTCATTTGTGTTAAAATGTGTGTATTTATATTACAGTATATAAAAGAAAGAAAATTTCACTTTTGTGAATTGGATTCTTTCCCCCATTTTTCCTCTTTCCCTAGGTGGTCTTTCTTAATTAAATTTACACTTTTTAATTTACTTTTATTTTTTCTTTATTTTAATTAATTTCCATTATTATAAAATTATTTAGCCACTGGGCCACCTCATTATTAAACATTTCTTAAAAAAATAATATAAACTAGAAATCATAAAAAATTAATTCACTTGAAATTTATAACAATATATTTGTTTTAATTTTATGTGTACAAATTTATAACAAAAACAAAAGTATCCTAATTCAACTTATTGAAAAGAGCTAGCTTTGTTATATTTGATTTTATCATTCTTTAAGACAGATGTTCTATGACAATGATTAAGCTTCTGAGTGCAATTTTAATACGTTTGATTTCTTTATTCATTTATCTTCAAATTTTAATTAAAAATCCACAAAACAAATTAAAAACTCATACAACCACAAAATTTTACAGTATTAGCTTAGGTATAGTTATTTTTGTACTTTTACCTTATCTGCTTTCACACAATATGTTCTAACCAGGATTCAAACCAGTCTAGTTTCAAGGTAATAAGTCAACACCTCAATGTTCTCGAACAAGACCTAAAGTAGATATAGATATCTACTATCTTTTCATGGTTTTACATTTAAAAATTTCCCAAATCTGCAATATATATTTAACCCTTTGTACTTTTCACTCTTTTTCCAGATGTTAAAGTTAATTTTAAAACTTCTACTCTTTCTGAAAGTAGAAGAAAATATTTAAAAATTGTACATCGAATATACTGCTGATCCTTTCTTAATAAAACATATATTTACCATTTCCACAAATTAGTACCATCACACACAATTGAAGCTCACAGATAACAGAAAACAATGTAAGCTTGTACATACAGTTGAAAGCTTCATGAATGGAATTCATGCAAATATCTACTGTGATCAGACACATACTAGACAGACAGACAGACAGACAGACAGACAGACAGACAGACAGACAGACAGACAGACAGACAGACAGACAGACAGACAGACAGACAGTGAAGGAGTGAAATATGACAGATGGTAAGAGAAGTATTGCACTTACCATTAATACCCACCCACAGAGAATGGTAGCAACACACACTGAAGGAACCTGAACTACACATTACACACGTCTGGAGAACATATGTTTGGAGAATAACATTAGTACAAGCAATAAGGACTAACAATGAATATTAAAACTTTATTTACCGGAACATACATAGTTAGCGCTTGCCATTCAATTATATTCCCAATACTAGGATTGCCAGTAACAACCAAGCTATCTCTTAATTGAATGAATACAAGCTAAGATACCAGTTGAATACCTTAATTGAGCCAAAAACATTTGGTGAATTTTAAATCAATTACAACTCATTGAAAGAAATGTATTTTGTCTTCCACTGTTTGGTAACATTTGGATTAAATAATCTGATGGTTTATAGTTTTATGACAGAAATCTTGATTTTTATACACTTAATTGTGGGTTAATTTCTAAATATATACCTATTAAACAAAATAAGGAAATTTCAACTTTAAAAGCTTATGTATTATAACAAGTTGAAACTATCATAATGATTAAGTAATTCCTTGATTTTATGTATAAATGGTAGAGTTATGAATAGCTTTATTAGTCTGGTAATTTTTAAATTTAGATTTGTCTATTTAGTTTAATTGAATTCTAGCAAATTTGATAGTACACAATCTTTTCAATGCTTAGAAACAGCTCTTAACTACAGGAAACAGTCTTGGTCCAATATGTTTCTCTTTGTTTTAGTGGCTCATAGTTTTACATTATAACTTTTTTTTTGTCTACTTAAATATATGGCATCAAATGGTTGAATTTATTGAAAAACTATTTCGTTCATTTTACTTTTAATTTGTGACAATTACTTTTAATTAAGGTTCAATTAACAAGATAGTTAAACAAACTAGTGGTACTTAGTCATTGTGTGTAATTCCTGTCCAAACATAAGTTCTCAAACAGTCAACTAATTGAAAAAAAACCCCACCTAAACAAGATTGGTGGAGCATTGTTTACACAATAACATTTCACACAAAAGTATAACGCTAGGGATCAATTTTTTTAAGCAGGTCACTATAGTATATTAACTTTATAGATTTTGGATGAAAAACAAACAAATAGCCAGGATATCAATTTGTTTAAGCAAATCACTAAATTAACTAAATATGGTTAAGAGAAACACAAATACACAGAGTAGCGAATGAGGGGATAGTTGGACTACGTCAAACGTATTCTTTTTAATTCGTGTTGTCAAAATTCTGACAAATGTTTTGATATTTAGAAACAGGAGATTTTTGACACACTTGTCTGTATCCAGGAATTAAAAACTGGAACAAGAAACGATAACCAAAAGTTTTTAAAAGTTTTTTTAAATAAATCGGAACCGAAACCCAAAAAATAAATTGCTCAGGAACCAGAATAGGAATCGATATATTTATAGGTCCATAAAGGTTCTTAAAGGTAAAACTTTTTTTTTATTTGCTTTACTTCTTTCTTAACCTAATTATATTTTAGATACTCTATTTTCCCATTTCTCAGTATTTATTTTCCAAGGGGATTATAAAAGTGTCAATGAGTAATTAGCATTAATCACTAGTGAGGAATGATTGTCACATTGTGTAGAGTTTTTTTCTTTTTTTCTTTTTTCATTTTACTCTTTAGGTTAAAAGCTTAGGAATATGTATTTACCTTTGAGTGACTGATGACAAATATGTCTGGGGAGGGGAAAATTCGAGGGGGGGGGGGGCGGGG
>CABFVX010000101.1:226032-301697 GCA_902151425.1 Timema shepardi | reverse complement strand
ACTGAGAAATGAGAACTTCCCCAGTTGTAAAACTAGTTTAACCTAAATATGGAGACATTATTTTTGAAGGTGGTTTCCAATTTATGTGGCTGCTAACAGTGAGTAGTAAAAAGGGAGTGTAGGGTTGCAAATTGTAAATATTCTCATTCTGCTTCAAATTATCAAGACCAAGTCTAGAGGATGCGCTCATTGTGTGCAGTGCATAAGGGATTTTTGTTTGATTAATAGCTAGATGTTTAAATAATTTGC
Source organism: Timema shepardi (assembly GCA_902151425.1). Classification (NCBI taxonomy): domain Eukaryota; kingdom Metazoa; phylum Arthropoda; class Insecta; order Phasmatodea; family Timematidae; genus Timema; species Timema shepardi. The sequence goes on along the minus strand of CABFVX010000101.1, from coordinate 301,448 downwards.
CAAGTAATTTATTCATTTTGGTGTGTCAACAATTACATTTTTTCAAATAAAAATATAAATAGAAAACAGTGTTATTAAGTATTAATTAATTTGAAAATGAGATTTAACTATTTTGAAAGATATTACCTGTTTTTACTTTTCTTTTAAGATGTGGTGAACAAAAATGTGTAGAGCAATATAGTTTTCAAATAATAAATAAACCGTGCATTTATTTAGGTTATGAATTACACCCCTTTCATTTTTCATATGAATAGCTTTTTTTTTAATATATAATTTTTTGACAATGAATTTTATAATGGTAGTTAAGTCTTTTAAATGGAGCTGAAATACATTGGGTATAATGAAGGGGACTGGATATAGCTAGCTCAAGATAGGGATAGGTGGCATACTTTGAATCAATTAACTTTAGAGTTCCTAATGCCATAAAATAGGTAAATAAGTATGACTATGTATTAAAAATTAGAAGAATCAAAACCTTAAAATTTTTGTCTGGAGAACCGAAACAAGAACCAGAACCAATAAATATTTTGGTTCAACTCATTGCTTGTACCCTCAATATAAATACCACTTAAAGAATCTATGACTTCCTTTACAGCACCGTTAACTTTCCTACTAGCAAGGAAAGTAAGTAAGAAAAATGTCAATCATAACAATTAAATAAAGTGTATAACCTGAATGAGTAGTAAGACATGGTTCTTAGAAAAAAAAGTACAAGCTAAAACTTACACATTGATTTAAATAATAAAGACAATTTATCAAACATTGTTACTCAAATTCGTTAGCCCCAAAGATAAATCATTATGTCTCATGAGCCCAAATCCACCCTTATACTTCCCACTCTCACCAAAATGTTAATAATAAAGAATATTTCCTGTAGCAAAGAAATAATTTTCAAATACATAAAGGTATCCAAAGGTAGTCCTACCTTAAGTCAGTTACTTGTAAATTGCTAATTTTAACAACTTTAAGAAGTTTGCTGAATAGTTGTCAATTAGAGCTACAAAGAAATTTGATTACACAGTGGCAAATATCAGATTGTTATCAGGAGAAGCACACCTTGATGTGGCTTAACATGCAAATTGTTACCGCCCACTTAGTATGCATTTAACTACATACTTAGCTGGCAGTTATGAGTAAATGTTCCTCATTATCCTTCCAAATAAAATTACAATACTGAGTAGGAGAACGTAATTACAAATTCAGTATAGTGATTTTCCTGACAGGGACCCACAATCATCCAATGTGTGGGCATTTTTAAAGTTGACAGCTATCCTCTAAATAGTTCATGCTACACACACAGACACGTACAGGAGTTGATAGTTTTGTTCGCAACTCTCAGTAACACCATCCCCCACACATATATATACTGTCTGTATTCATTCTATAACATTAGAGGTTAGGTTTTGAAAGTTAAGTTCACATTCTATGTGTGACAGTTATTATTGGGCATTCTTAAATATTGGGTTATTTCAGGTAACTAATCAAACATTATAAATTTAAGGCGACATTTCATGCAAGTTTAAATAACCATATTGGTGTATAGCCAAAATGGGTAGTAAGACGTGATGCAAAAAAAACAAACAAACCATATTTGAGAGTTGTGTGTGTTTGTGTTTGATACATTAAACTGTTGAATAGTAAAATTGAATGTCAGCTTTGTGGGTCAGATTTTGACAAACAAATCGTGCTACCAATCTTGCCAGCTGTTCATCAATTCCAAACTTCAAAATACTCTGCATATCACAAGTGAAACATTACCACTAACTTAAAATCTTGTGTGGAATAAACCATCCGATCAAAGCTTATATTACATATTAATGTGAATTAAATTTTACAAATGTAAAACAAATTGGCATCTGTTAAAGCATTTAGTTTGTTCATTTAAACTCCCTCCCTTTAAGTTTTAAGAAAACCTATTATAGATAAAATGGATTACAATAGATTCAAATTGTAAGCAGAGTTTAAAAAAAATAGCAATTATTAACATATGTGTGTTCCCAAATAGTTTAAGTGATTTACAAGGCTGTAGCCAGCCAATAATTTCGGGGAGGGGGCACATCCCCCAATTGCTGGAAGTTATAAAAAAATTCTAAATGATAAACAGTTCTAGAAGCTATCTGAAGAGTTAATTTAGGGCAACATTACCCCCTAACTGCCGAAGGCTAGGGAAAATTCTAAATATTAAACACATCTAGAAGCTATCTGAAGTGTTTTTTTTTTATGGCAACATAGTCCCAAAACTGCTGAAGGCTAGGAAAATTTCTAAATATTAAACATCTTTAACAGATCTTTTAAGTGCTTTTTATGGTACTAAAGCCCCTAATTTGTACTTTTATCTTAATTTTGATAAGGTATGAACCATAAATAAAGCCATATATATTTTGTTCATAAAATTGGGTTGATGGGGGGGGATTTGAGCCACCAAAACCTCCCCTTGGCTACGGCCTTTGTGATTTAATTAGTTGATATAGTGATTTAATTGAAAATCTTAAAGCAGTGTGAATAAATGTGAATAGTATGCATCATGAGTATAAATTGCATATGTTTAAATATGGTGGAAAAAAGTGTAATGAAATTTTAAAGAAATATAATATCCAGCCTGCTTTATATAAAGTTATACATAAAAGTGTTAATATATATATGCAGAGAATTTAGCCTTTTTCCATAACAATTTTTGTTTATATATATATATATATAAAAACAACAACAAATATATATGCATCATGAGCGACGACTAATTTTCAAAATACTAAATATCTAAAGGCTATGTTCTAGCTAGGCTGTAATGTAGGGATGTCAAACATGATTCTTTGATATCGCGATTCTTACTGCTATTGAAAGAATTTAGAATTGATCCTAGTATTAAAATTCTCAATACTTCAATAAAATTCAGAATGAGTAGTAATCGATCCCTCATATAAAATATTTGCCATTATTTGTTATATATTTTGGTTTAGTTAATGACCCCATTTGCTGAATTTAAGAGATTTGTGTTTTCAAATATTTTTTATTGTACCTTTTTAAAAAAATAAATCTTATTAATGTTTGTCTGAATAAGGCTTTATCTATGGGTAAAAATCAATGTTTACTTTGCAATTCCTTACCATTTTGTTAATTGTGTATAGTATGCTTTAATACGTAGTAAAATGAATCCTTATCCTTGTTATAATTATAAATGATTTCATTAATATTTGCATTTTTTAGTTTTTTGCTATGCTATAAAGTTGAATAAATATGTTTTTATATGAGTTTGAATGCTTGGAAAAATAATGAAATAAATGTTCAAGAATCGAAATCAAGAATTGAAAAAGTGATGTTGAACTTATGAGTCAGAATCAAGAATTATTGAAATCTAGAAAAATATTTGCTGTGACATCTTCGTGCTTTGTGCTACATTTAACAGCTTTGACACACTTCTTCAATGAGCACTACACTATATGGTAAAGCAAGTTTTAATTGAATAGTTAATTCCGAAACATAAAAATCATTTCAAAATGTATTAAAAATAAAAAGTAAATTTTTTATAATAAATTTCCAATGAATTTGGTTCATGTGGTCCCTATCTCAGGTGTAAAAATAAATAAATATATATATATAATTTTTAGTTCCAGCAATACATATTTCTAAATCCAGGGTGTATGAATAAAAAATAAAACACAAACTACTTTTATGTATGGCAAAACAAATAGGCCTAACAGAATAAAATATGCTACCAGCACACAATTAAAAAATAAAATAAACTGTGTCAGACAATAATATTATTATTATTATTATTATTATTTAGTATTAATACACCCCTTGTGTGTAGGTCTAAGAATTAAGTCAAATGATTCACTATTTTTGTTATTATTAATGACAAAAAGGAAAAAAGACTTTATAGTTCACATATGTTGAATTAAATGTTTATTATATCATCAAGTGTATGGAAAATAAAGTTAAAATTGAGAATCATAACATCTTAATTTTATTATGATTTTAAAGTTCAACACACTAATAAAAACTGCTTTTTAGTTGAAATTGGGTTTTTCAATTATATTAAACATAGTTAATCATATGTATGTATGGTTATGCATTACTGACTAAGCTAAATGTGTGTATGGGATGTAAAAACAAATTCTACAAATCAACCATCAATAACAATAGTATATAAAGTAGGGATAGGCCAGTTCTTGGTCAAATGGTTTCAGATGTTCATTTATTAGCTGGAACTGAATTAGTTCTTATTAAAGTCCCTCCCCCCTTCTTGTCCCCCATTCTGGGTTCTCTCTATTTATTTAAACTAATGGGTTATGTAGAGTAAGGATGAATGTGTAGAATTAAGAGTAAGTGTACCCACATTTATGTGGATGGTTAGCAGGAAGACATTTAATAAAAATACTCTTCAAGTCACCCGCCCGGAGTTTAAGCCTTGTCCTCCCAGTCACCAGCAAACCCGACGTTAAGTTTGTGTCCAGGTTTCTCAGTTCTTGATTTTATAAGTTAAAAAAAAATTCCTTGAATAAATACAAAAACTATGTATTTATTAAAACTATAGTAATTTCATTTTAGACTATGTCATTATCTAAAATTAAATGACAATAGTTTAATTTATTTTTAATTATCTAGCACCACGTCTTACCACCCATTCAGGTTATATGTTTATGTACCAATTAATCTAATAGATTAGGAATTGGGAAGATTGTATTTAGAGGAAGTGAGTCCGCATTTGTATGGAGGGATAGTGGAAAACCATTTAGGAAAAACCACCCCCAGTTCACCCGAGAGAGTCGAACCGGTTTAATTTATCATTTCAACTAGGTTGCCTAAGACAGGGAGATCAGGGTTCGATATCAGTCGGGCGCACTGAGGGAAGTTTTTCCCATTTTGTTTTCCACTCGGCCTCCATGCAAATGGTAGTGCATTTCCTCTTATTCAAGCCTTCATTATCTCTGACCTATTAGTATAATCAGTACATAAGGGTATAGCCCAAATGGGTAGTAGGATGTAGTGCTAAACAAATAAAATAACATTACTTTGAGTATTCTTAATGAATAAGATCAATAAATATCTTATTTAGTTTAAAGATAGGCGATTCACAATTTAATAGTTAGTAGTGAATAATGTTATATTTATATTAATTACGTTTAAGAAAAAGCTTTGTATTAGTGTGTGTAATTAAGCGGAATCTAGAACCGAGAACAGAAATAATAAAACCAAAGTTGGTGGTATCTTGGAACAAACCTATCCCTAATATAAATAAATGATCAAATTAATGTCTAAAATTGCTCAAAAATATTTTTTAGTTACTATATTTTAAAAATGGATTAGACCTTAATAAAATAATATATTTTAGTGGTAAGTAATGATTTAAATCTACTGTTCGATTCATATATGTACAAGGGGTATTTCAAAATTAACCTGCGATTAGTTGGTAAAAATAAACTGCTTGCCATAGCTGCACGGCGCATTGCCTGTAATAATCAGTATAGTGTTATCTCACTAAACGCCAACACAAAATCTCCTTTGTTTAATTGTGCACGAGTATCAACCGAGAAACCACCGACCCTGTCATCACCACTTCCCACCTGCTGTGAGGTCTGTGAAACAATTTGTTTTTTGCAAGCAGGACACCCCACCACCGGGATTCACCATCAATTGTGGTTGTGTATAAGTTGAAAGAGTTATGAGTGATATTTTTGTGAGGGATTGGTGCAGAGAAAATTCAAGGATGGGTGCACATGTGTGCATGAGGGGGGACAATGACGACAATCAATGGTGACTGATGAACTTGTTCAAAAGGTCGACCAAGTCATGCATGAAAAATGTTTTTTCACAATTTCAAACCTTTCTGATTGATTTCCTTTAATTTAAAGGACTACAGTAGCCCCATTGCTTCTTTGGTGTTGACTGACAGCTTTAAAAAGTTACCAGACCAAATTATGTATCCCTACGCCGAACCAAATGATCTTCAAAAACATGTGTTTAGCAGCTGTCACTTCTGACGTTCAAAATTTAGGTATACACCTAAATGTTTAGTGTCAGAAGTCAGCTGTGAACTGTCAGTTAGCACCAAAGAAGCCATGGGGCTACTGTAGTTTGTTTTGAACAGTCACAGAGAGATCGGGTTACCACAAGTTTTGTGCAAAGGGGGCACCAAAACAACTGAATGATATCCACTATACTCAAAGAATGGGCTCAGCTTTGACATTTCTTCTGCACTACTGGGAAGACAGAGGAATTTTCCCGAAAGAATTGTGATTGGGGATGAGACATGGATCCATTTTGTGAATGCAGAGATGAAGAAAGAGTCCAAACAGTGGATACAGGATACACACTCATTCTCAAAACAAATTTGAAAAAATCAAACAAAAATTTTCAAACAAAAAAATTACGGTTGTAGTGTACTGGAACCGGAAGGGAATTTTGTTGACAGAATTCATGTCACCAGGGACCACAATCTTGTCAGAGGCATATTGTAAAATGCTAAAGAAGCTTCAGAGGTTGGTCCAAAACAAAAATAGTGGAATGCTCACTAAGGGAGTTGTTCTTCTGGATGACGATGCACAGCCCCACACCAAACGTTCACACAAAGGCTTTACTCCAGCAGTTCAACTGTTTGATTTTCGATCCCCTTCCTTATTACAGCCCAGACTTGGTGCCAAAAGATTACCATCACTTTAGCAAGATGCAAGTTTGGTTGGGTACCCTGGTGGCACCGTTCCTTGACAAGGGTTTGCGAAAGCTGGTGCCACAGTCCGCAAAGTGCTTTGATTTGGGTGGTGACTATGTAAAAAAGTAGTGCACCTATGCATGTTAGTTTTATTATGTGTAATAATATTCTCTCTATTTTTGACTTTTTTCTTCTTCAGCCAATCTGGGGTTGATTTTGGAATATCCTTTGTACTTTTATCATCAAAAACTTTAATATACTTGGAATATTTAAAAAAAAATTTTTTAAGGATAATATCGTAGGTTTATTTTCTTTATCCATTTTGAAAAGTTAAAAATTGAACAAAGGTAATTGAGTAGCTTAAGAAATAATGTAGAAAAAACTAACGAAAACCTAGTAACAGGGAGTTTAAAGTTGTTTTACTATAGCCAGCATAGTAATAAAACACACAAACTACAACCAAACATTGCTTTATCATATTGCCAGCCTTGAATTGTTAAATTTTTATCTTTGGATTTAAGTTTAATGTTGAATATCATCATTGTAATATTTAAAGGCTAAAACAAATGTGGGGCAATCAGTTAATAAAATTTTATTCAATGTCATAGCAAAGATTTTTTATAGGACAGTTCATAGAATATTACAATTAATGATAATTAATATATATTTTAAATAGTAAATATTTTGTCCCATAAATGGTAGCCTCAATGCTTCTGTTAATCTTTACTGCACTATTGTAAATAGGAGCTTAGGATAAAAAGTCACATCGACTTCTGTAAAGGGGTCAATGAACAAAGTCTAGATAGCCAATACCATCATATTCACCCTAAAAACAAGGTAGATGGTAGTTGCTTTTTATTGTAGGCTGTGTTTTGCAAGGTAAATATTATGAGGAAAATGAAATTATAGATCCAAGCATTCCTAATAATCTTTTGAAAATATAAAACCAGCACTTCAATAATAATTTTAGGAAAACTGTAGAGAAAAAGGGTAAGTTTTGAACTTACAATTTAAAATTTTGTATTTTAGTATTTGACATATATCTCACTAAGCTATATTATTATAAAATGACTGTGGTCCAGTGGTCAGAGTTCATGGGTTTGATCTCTAGCACTTCCGGAGCGGGGTCAACTTTGCCTTGTGAGTAAATGAGCAGCTAGGTTAGTTTAGTGAAAGAGTGATGTTGTTGCTTTAGAGCAGTGGTTCCCAAACTTTCTAGACTCGCAAACCCCTTTCACAAACATCTGAGTTGCAGAAACCCCTGATAAATATCCATAGCCACGCACTTAATTTTATAAATTGCAATCAAAAGGTTTAATACCTTTAAATTGTCCTTCTATGGAACTGTGGGATACACCACCAAAATAATGCAAAAATATTCAAACTACAGAAGTACAAATTCAAATAATTACACCTTCATTCAAAAAATTGGTACAAATTAAATAAGCAAAATAGTAATATTTTCTTATTTTTGTCACAATATCAGATTTTACATGGTACTGGAAATTGCTGTTTTGACATTAGTGAAATCCCTTTCTGTCATCACAAAATTCCATGCCAATTTAAGTTTCAAAACTGTTTACAAGTTTTAACAGCTACTCACATCTTCGTGTGACTTAGTGAGAAGAGTGTGCTTGCTTTGGGTGGCACAAAGCTTTAATCAGGACCCACAGACGATAAATAAAGTTTCAAATCACTTTCAGAATTGAGCCTGTTTCTGTTGTGGAAAGTGAAACAAATTATTGTTGAGGGTGCAGAAAAAGTATGCATAGATTTCTGAAGAGATAAAAGATAGAAACCTCATTAAGTTTATATAATATAATCTTGTGAATGTTCCTCACAAAATTTCACAAAAGGTTCGTTAAAAATCTGCCATTAAGGAAATATTTTGGCAGAACCCGTAGAAGATTTCACGATCCACAGTTTTGGAACCAATGCTCTAGAGAACCGAGATTAACAGCCAGAGGGTTTGCTGTGCTGACCACATGGCACAGAAATTGGCTTTATCTTCGCCATCAAAAGACTGCTTCTTGGCTGGTATGGCTCGATCGTGAACTTATTCCGTAGAGTAAGTTAATTCTAATTTATAAAACTGTTAAAATTCAGTGAATGTGATTATTAACAAGAGCCTACACTCCAATGTGATCACTATAAACTATGTTTTGTGGGGTAGTTAAACCGCTCTAAACCAACTTTTTATTATGTATCATACATAGTTCTCACAGCCCTGCCATCTTGGCGACATCCTTTCAAAGCTGGCAAGAACATAGCAAAGATTCATCCCTCACATCACAGACATAAAACAAACCTAAAAGGCAGAAAGGTTAGAGTTGTTGGCACAAGTGCTCCACCATCTTTATCCCCCTTCCTCTTACCTTGACCCTCTGCAAGTCTATGGGGTTCATGATGGAGCCTTGGAAGAACTCGACAGTCGTGAAGTGGCGCTTGAACAGACCTTCCAGCTCCAGATCAGGTGGCTTCCTGCACTCGCACCCACAAACAACAGTCAACAAGGAACAAAAAAACAACAAAAACTAATGGCGGCTCGAAAAGGTCTCCAGGGTATCACACTCCAGTAGGATGTCCCTCTCAGGGTGCTACGTAAGTTAAGAGAAGGAAAATTAAATTAAAAGTAACCTTTATAGACCAGGATAAACACATTTTAAAGTGAGATGGAACTCACCGGTAGTTTTAAGATGTTAATTAATTTAATGATACTACTCAGATAAGACTAAATAAAACAAAATAGTTGAGTGACTGGATTCTTTTCAGTTTTCAATGTGTATTGAAACTGTATTTGATAACTTTCAAATATAGCATTTGTTAAAAACTTTAAAAGGAAAGAAAGAAACTGTAGGCAAATGTAGTAGTCAACATAACAAATATTTTTGTATAAAAGGATATCCTTATTTAAAAAATAAGATAAAACTTATATTTTATAAGGTCTTTAAAAATATTTATTTGTGCCAGAAAATTGCCAACTGCCAAACTAAGAGCTTGACTTTAAGTGATTGCTATCCTATTTAAAAGGGTCTTAGAACATTTTTACCCCTTAACCACTTTTAGGGTTTTTTAAAGAAAATTACTAAAAGATGTTTAGGTAATTTTTTTCCACCAAATATACTAGTCTCAAATTTGAGTGGATACCCTGTTCAAATCTGCACAAGCAGCCAATGAAATAATACTATAATAAATAGTTCACTACTGAAAAGTAAAATAATAATCATAAAACAAAGTCTAGGTTCTAGTTTGTACATTCCTGCAGAACCAGAAAGTAAAGAAACAGCTATGACAGATAAAAATTTAACAAAGTAAACGATGGCATGAAATAAAACTTTGGACTAATCCCATGCTCTTGTGTTATCTTAACTGGAATCTGATAACGTTACGTTTGATCGGCGGTTTTAAAATACATACCCTGTCTTCTGGCACACTCAGATCTAAAGGAATGGTATTTTATTTATGATTTCTATTCATGACAAATGTATGTGTGTATTTTAACAACTTTTCCGGGAATATTTAATTTTTTTAATTATTTTAGTAGTTTAAATGAAATATACTGTTACAAATTTGTAAGAAAATAAGAGCATAAATTAGACATTTTTCTATTAATTTAGACAGCTATTTTTATTCATCATATAAAAATTTGAGTGCAAAATAATACTTGAATATTATTTTCAGTAAAATTATGAATTGGAACTTTATAAATATATACATACAAATGTAAAAATGTAAAATGTAAATGTAAATTGTAAAAATATGTGAAATTTCTTTTAAAATCTATATTTAAGAACGAATCTAAGGAGATTATTTTCTTAAAAAATGTTGTATAAAATACAGGTGTTGTGGTTTGAACTTTTGTCTTAACTATGAGCCCAGGAATCAATTATAATTAGCTATAGTGAGAATTTTTCCTATCCTTTGATGTGTTTGTATCCTCACTGTAGGCACATGTTTTCAAATTTATTCAAAAACTATCTTTATTATCCTCCATCTTGATCAAATTATGACAAGCCCATACAAGTACAATGATGTAAACTGTTACAGTAGTAAAAATATTAAGACCTGTCTGTATAAAAAGTATATTTAAAAACTGGTTTTATTAAATATAGTTTTTGATTCAGATGCTATGATATATAACTACACAAAGTTACATTATAGTCGACCAGTTTTAGTGAATATATTAATTGTTCATTTTAAAACACTTATTTTCTGTTTAAATTAAAGTTGACCAGCAAACAAGAATATACAAAACACACAATTTTCCAATAAACAGTTTTGGTAATAATAAATATGACTAAATCTGAACCAGTGGGCACCCAGCTTAAACATCAAGTTTTGTTTGGTCTGCTTTGCCAGTGCTCGAGATGTTGGGGCTAAAATCTCAATAAGCCGTATTGTAAGTGGTTTTTCTTAATTTTCTTGTATGCAAATGCAGATTCCTTATTCTACTCTCACCCTTATCCCATTGGAGTAATTTATAAATATGTGTGTAAGCCAAAAGGGTAGCAGGACTTAGTAAACCAATTATTTGAGTGACACTAGTAATTATTTTTTTAACTAACATGTATTGCAACAAAGATCCTTAGTGAAAATAAAATGTAGCTAAGCCAATTTCTTTTATCTAAATTAAAAAAACTTTCCTCTAATAGATTTTTTTTTTATAAACTCACCTCTATCAGCAAACACATCATCCAAATTTATTTAAGAGAGCAATACCTCAACAATCTCACTTACATTGATTATTGCATTCTAAGTATAAATGTAGTTAACGTGGCACAACAAAGTTTGCGCATGGAAGTCAGCCAGCTACACTACCATATTGTCTCATCTAATCAGCCAATAATTAGCATTCCCACTACACTCATGCCAACCTACTGGTGCTTCCTTAACACACTCACAAACTCAACGTTAACATGATTCCAGTTTCTATTGGAGGAGAGGCCAATGTACTCAATTTACACACTCAAATATTGACATTCTTGCCCGAAATTCACAGAGAATTATATGTTCACAACTAATGGTATAGCATTAAGACTTAATAATCTAAAAAAAAAGAATATTAAATCTAAGTTCCTAGTATTGTCATTTTTACCAAACCCAATTTCATCAATACAAAATTCTGATAAATTATAAGGAAACCAAATTTTGTATCAATTGAAATATTCCTAGTTAACTATAAAAGAAGAAATGCATTTATGTTATTGTAAACAATTTCCACTAGCTTTTATTCAACTATTGCACAAGTTGATAAAAATACATAAAAACATTTATTCACATTGCAACTATTGGGACACTAAATGAAAAATAATAAACTGCATCGAAGACCATTAAAGTCAATATTTGAATCATGTTTAAACAGGTCAGTGGATAAAATGCAGACAGATTTGCAAAGAAGTGCATTTTTAATTTTTGGTATCATAATGTTCATTAAAAAAATCAAAACAAAATAGCATTTAAAAACTTGCAATGTCTTATTAATTTAGGCAAAAATATTTTCAAATTTTATCAAAAGTTCACTATGAATAGCAATCAAAATCCACCTGCAGACCTTCACTTTCCCTAATCTTGTCACAGTGTTGCCATAATAACTAGCAAAACTGATTTATGGAGTGATTAATACGAGTCTGGATGGGTTTAAAAATATCCCTTAGTACCGGTAATTTTTTCACAAATTAGAATTTTCAATTTAAAAGTACAAGTGAAGAAATATTTGTAAAATTAGATAAGCGGCTGTATATCTAAAAATATTAATGAACCCCTAATACAAAAGTCTGTTTGCATTTTAATAAGAATAGCCATGTGTATGTAGCAGGCGGGTATATTTGTAGGGAAGTAATGGGTTTACAGGAGGTCGAGAACTCTACTACTAGCGCCGCAGAGTGCTACTATCATTCCCAGCAGCGTCCAGTGCAGTCGAGCTGTAGTTTTACCTTGACCCGCTCTAGATCTACAGCATTCATCATGGTGCCCTGAAAAAACTCGACTGTTGTGTAGTGTCTCTTGAGCAAGCCCTCGAGCTCTAGGTCTGGCTCCTTCCTGCAAGACACAGCCCGGTCACCGTGTCACATACAGGGGGGCTACTCGGGTTTAGGTGGGATTCACAGGGATACCCTAGCACTCTTTACATCTACTGGGGGAGTTGGGGAACTAAACTAGAATTGGTGAGTAAAAGGGGAGTGCTAGACTTTTTTTAAATTTAAATTTGAGGATCCAACCTGAATTTATGATGAACAGTTTAAAAAAGAGAAGAACTTAGAAATTAGCTTACTCTATAGAGTTATAAATTTTAGCCTAATCATCTAACCTTTCAAAAGAATTAGAGTTTGACTGTTCAAGATTGAAATAGGTTGACAATATTTTGTTTTTATTTAGTTGAAAATGTATTGTAAACTGGCATTCTATTTAGAAATTTTCCTCGGAAAATTTTGCAATTAGATTTAAAAATTATATTATACAGAATAGCTTAGACAGCAAACCCTTTTAGGAAAATTATTAAACTCAACTTTTATAAGAAATAGTAAGATGAAAATGTTGGGATATAATTTTCCAATAAAGTAGATAAGATATTTGTCCTTACGGAAGTATTTCACATCCAAACATAACCTTAATGATGGTTTTAATATTCACCATATTAATGCATATAATTGTGTTTATAGAAATTTTACAGAACTTGTCAATAATTTCATTCAGAGAGAAAATGGCACTTTGTTTATGAATAGCAAGTAAGGTAATCTCCAAATAAGCTCTGTAGAGTAGACATCAAACACTATTCTTAGGAGGTACTAGCTAAAAATTTCCCTAGCTTTAACGTGCACTTTTAATTATGGAGGATTTATTTTAAGCACATGACTAAATTTAACGTGCACTTTCGATTGCAAAGGATTTTTTTAGCACACGACTTATAAATAAATTTTGCTTGAGAATAACACACTAAACCTAAAGATTCAGCTCTAGTGGCAGTTCCTAGGCAACAGAACAAACTCATTCACAAATTAGCCCAACAAATATAAATCATGTTGTAAGAGGTCAACCTAATTATTTAAATGTTTGCGCTCAAGTAAAATTTATGATTATATATCATCTTGTGGGGAATATTTGAAAGACTTTGTTAGGTTTAATTTTCTGAAGAACCTATTTGTATTGAATCAGTAACATTATAGATACATAGTTCAAAAATCTTTTCACTACTTTGTGGGTGAGCTTTGTCAAGACAAATGTTATTCAGAAAAATCGGATCTATGCACAAGAGTTTTTTATTCAGCTTAATTTATTTCGAGCCGAGTTGTTTTTAACTGATCATTTGTAAGCCCCAATCACAGATAATATAACAATATTAGTGATTATTTGCTGTCTAGAGCAATTTATTTAATAACTCCAAAACCAAATGTTGCTAAAATATCAATGTTTGTGAGAAGCATCGGAACCATACAACTAAACCAATACAAGTCATAGCTAACTAGCCACACACCATATATATTTATTTATTTAATGGGTTAAAATAGGATATTCTTTTGGTTCGTTGTAGCAAATAAAATGAAAACTAAAATTAAATTTTTTGATATAAATAAGTCAAAACTAAACTGGGGAGCACTTGTTGGGACATACAACCTTTGGTGGCTTAATTGCACAAACCTCTAACCATTTATTAACCTATTCCTCTCACATTTAAGTTGAAGAAAGATGGCATGTCCGAAGTTAATACATTTTTAAAATATCATACTAACCCAACTAAAGGAAATTTCAAATTAGAGAGCATTAATTAAGAAGAAGTACCACCAAGGATAGGTTGGCAAAGAAATGTTATTTATTATAGACAAGTTTGTTGTTGAAATATGCTAGCCCTTGTTTCAAATGTACATTTAGAGAATGCAGGAAGTCATCCAAATTATTCCATACTATGGTAATCTAAGATCAAGATTTGCTAAAATTTAATATTAAAATAAGCAATGATTTGACCTAAAGCTGTAAAAAAAATCATATAATTACAAAATGTTAAATCTTATATCTACATGTATTTTTGTATGGTTCGGTTTTTTTCAAGAGATAAATTATTATACTTTGTAATAACTAACCAATATCCTAAACCAATTTTCTTTAAACTTTTAATGTATATGCACAGATTGCACTACTGAAATATGTGGTTACAATTGTTCCTTGTACAAATGAGCAAAATATGGCAATCTCTAGTAGGTATTGATTTACACAAGTAAGGTGACAAGTGTTAGGTTACTATTTTATTTTAATACAACACCAGCCAGCAATTAGGTTTTATATGGTTATGTACGATTCATGTATATGTAGCGGTTGTTCTAACACATGTTGAAAATACATATGTAGTGTTACAATTATTTTTGTCTTCACATTAATAAAAATAGATTCAATCTTGAACCGATAAACTTTTTTTTTTTAAGTTTGCATTACTTTTGATTATATTGGATTTATTAATAAAAAACAAATGGTTGGATACATTTAAGATTCTCATTTAGCAATATGTTCTAATATGCTGTATATTCATTGGACCACTGTGAAAGCAGTGTGATAAGAAAAAAGAGTTATATTTACTATTAACACAAAAAAAAAAAGAGTATTTTTCAAACATAAAATAAAATTTACACAAATTATTTTAAAACCCACAAGTTTATAATAATAATTATATTAATATTGGAATTAATTAATTAATTTATTGTAGCAGTATTGTTAAAAGTATAAAATTAATCTAAGGAACATTTTCCAATCAAAAACTATATTTTATTAAATCAATGGTATAGCTTGAATTTTGTAACTAAAAAATATTGATTAACAATATGCGATAGGAAAAGATTTACCAAATTTAATCATAAATGTTCTCAAAATAAAATATTAAATAAAATTAAAATGAAGTAGTGGCTCCCAGCCTAAGCAATGAACTCTTAGATTTGTGCACAAATTTTGGGTTCAAATCCTTAATAATTTATCAAAATGGCCTTTGGTAAAATTTTGAATATTATTTTATTTAAAATTACAGTTTTACTGTAGCCGCTATAATTATTATTACATTTATAGCGTTAGCTATTAATGACAATCAAGGGGTATGGAAAATAAAATTATTTAGTGGAAGTGCACTTAAATTAGCATGGAATGAGGATTGTAAAACAAGAGCAATAAATCACATGTGAAAAAAAAACAAGTGCACTTGGCCACGATTCAAACTTCACCATCCACATCCCCAACAATCCAATTTGTGAAACTTGATGCCTTAGATTATACAACAAGTGTAGTAAAGATGTTTATATTCAAAATAGGAGGTTGTGTAAATATTAGCCTGAAAAAACTTTGTTTTAAATTCTTAGTCAAATATATTGGCTACTTCTTTAGATTGGCAGGCTAGTGCAATCTTACATTAAATAGCCACAAATTTTACTTTATATTAGAATGCTAGATTTGAAAAGTACTATTCTAATAAACATAAGCTAGTTTAGTTATTATTTTGTATTGTCAATAGAATTTAAATTTTCTGACAATTCAAACCAAACATACAATAAAATAAGTAGCCAACAACAATAAAAACAAATATTTTTCAGACTTTTATGTCGGGAGCCACTGGTTTTCAATGTTTAGTTACACATAAACACTGCCCTACTTGAGTTTAAAGCTAATTACTTTCCTAGGAGGAGGCTTCTCGGCCTCATCAGGGAAATGCACCACAGTTGTCGAAACATTGCCTCATCAGGGAAATGCACCACAGTGTCGAAACATTGCCTCATCAGGGAAATGCACCACAGTGTCGAAACATTACCTCATCATAGCAACACTCCAGTGTTAAAATATTCTCAAAACCAAGACCAAATTTAATACCACAAATTTTGCTAGAAACCCCGTTCTGGAAGGTTTTGTTATCCTACAAAAATACTATGCACTATTTAGTAGGAGTCTGGTAAGAAATAAGACCTTTCAGAACAGGCCAAACTACCAAAATCAAGGTATAGTGTTTCTGTGTGGCAAAGTTTGTAGAAGGGAGCCTCAGGCAATGATGTACTATAGTATCTAGTGGATACTGTTACCTGATGATAGTAAACATTACCTGTGCAAGAAGACCACCTCGACATCCACATCCTCCCTGTCCTCATGAAGGAAGTCCTTGAGAAAGTGGGAAACTGATTCGTACGTGATGTGCCCACACACCACTATATGCCTACACACATGTACACACAAGCATGTAATATGAGGGTAGTAACTATCTCGTCCGTAGCTCTCTGGTTAGTAAGACAGTGTCACACAATTCCAGGCGTCTATCAAATCCAAACCATGAATGGATTCTGAATGTGGCTAGAATTATAGTAAACTGTTTTATTAACAAGTAGATTACAAATTAACGAGATGGTACTTTCTGTTATATTATTAAAATGGTTTAATCTTAAGGTGAATTATTTTACTTTATTTAGTTTTGAATAAATTTAAAATATTTTCTTTTGTATGTGTCATTTTCAAACGTGTTTAATCCCAAAGTCATTTTGTTCAATCTTTCTTAAGACTATCTTACACTTACACCAACTAATCTCAAAACTTTGAATGAGGGAAGTAATTTTTAATAAAATGCATCAACCTCCTCCAGAAAATGGAAAGGAAAATTAACTTAACTCAATTATATCTTCCACATTGCCAAAAACTAATTTTTCTCGTTTAATTATTTGTGTGCTCCATTTGTGGTCAAATGTGCCCGAAAATGAAGTTTTGTTGGAAAACTAGGCCGTTTGTAGAATATTTAATGTGGCAGGCCAGCTTGAGCTCAAGCTAACCCATCACATATTAAAAAAACACAACATAACAAAATTCTGTTTACATCATTCGATTGTGATCTGTTTGTGATAATTATCTGTGCCCATACATGAACAATTTTTCTCTAAAATTGATCATTCTACAGAATATTTAATGTGTAGGGCAAACTTGAGTTCTCCTGTTCTGTAACAGGTAGAAAACTTGAGATTAAGTTGGCCCACCACATTTTGAAAAAAATCAATGTAAGAAAATTCCTTTCTCTTCCATTTGTTTGTGTTCATATGTGCTCAAAGATGAACATGTGCACTCAAAAACTAGGCATTCAATAGAATATTTCATGTGGCGGGCCAGCTTGAACTCAATACTTCCAACTTATTACTTGAACTCAATTTTTCTAGATTTTACATTATACGAAGAGCTTAAGTTGGCAATGTTTTCTAAAAAGCCTGATATTTAAAGCACAAGGTTCTTGTTCATGCACACATATTAGCCCAAATGGAGAACAAACAACAACAAGAAGTAATTTTTAACAATGTCGCTGGCCAGCTTGAGTTGTGTGAAAAAATAATGTGATAAGAGCACCTCCAGAGTGCCCTACTTGGAATACAAGCCTTGGTCTATACTCCATAGGGTCAAAGTCAAGTGTGGAACTGGCTCATCCAGTTAAAATATTCAAAATCTTATGCTTAAAATAGTGGTAAAATATAATTAATGTGTTTAATTCATTCATCGGTTTAAACTATTTGGGATTTTTTTTTCTTATTCTTTTAAACCATAATAATACTAAGAAAGGATACCCTATGAATCTAGTTTTATAACATAGTAAAAAAATAAGGAAAATAAAATAAAGAAGAGTACTAATTAATTATTTAGGCTAGATTTCAAGATTATTAATGAATGAACCATTTTTATTATTACAATCTATTATTAGAAAAGTAACAAATAATAGGTCTGGGACAAAAATCAAAATGACATCTTAATAGTTCAGAAAGGATACTAGTTTTAGTGTTTTCATAAATAAACTAATATCCCAGTGATTAGCAGAGTAAAACATATTTACAAATTGTTTTGCATGAAAATGTGTATAAACCTTATAGTTTGATCCAATTGTCTTAGATCTATATTTAACAAATTAACACAAATATATTGTTTGCACAGTGGTAATAAGTTAGCAACATAATATAAAACTTTCTGTTAAGTGAGAAATTAAAATAAATAACTATGATTTGAATGACTTCATCCATAGAAATACTACAAACTAATTAGGAAAACACTGTCTGTTAGTTATTTAAAATTCATTATATTTGACTTTATCTTTAAAAAAATCAATCTTGCCAAATTAAAGCTACAAGTATCAATCTAATTACTAAATTCTACACACACACATACACACAAAAATATTGTTAGGCATTTTAGGCACTTGTAAATTGTTTGTGCCTCAAATTTTAAAGCTCAATGACATACATTTGACACTAGCCAACTAGTGCAGTGATTACTATTTGGCAATTATTTTATTGTATTGTTACAATGTTTTTGTGGACCTAGTATTCCAGTGTGATCGAATAAAAATAAATTATATTAATTCAACCTTAAGAAAATGATAAGGTTCTAATTTAGTAATTTTTAAAAAATTTCATTCAAGTTAAACCTACAAAAGGGGATTATATATTGCAACAAAGCAAACCTTACTTTAAACAATTCCCAGATACATTTTATTTTAAAATAATCTTTGTACGCAAATTGTTATTTAAAATAAGATAAGGTTTCACACAGAAGATTTAAGAAATTGTTGTGATTAAGTTTGTTTTGGCACAATGACTTTATAAAAATAGGTGTATTTGGTAAAATTTGTTTAGTCGTGTGGTAATTCCTATCAGTACTATAGCGACTTAGGAATCCAAATTCACTAAGCGAGTTAGATAACTAGAAGCAAATGCAGATCCTTAATATGTCTATTATTTATGTGAAAAACTGTGGACATGCAGGGAACAAACTATCTATACTAAACATAACGAGTTTAACCCAATTAAACCGCTTTGAAAGACACGTTATTTTTTTTAATTCGATTAAATTATGTGATGTTAACTAAACACTCATTAATATTAATAACCTATAAATACAATTTCCTATGTGTGTGTATCAAATGTATTACCAGAGTACCAGTAATCTTAAGTTCATACAGAATACTGTGTGAAATCACTCCTTTGTATGGAAGTATTTCGAAATAATTTTAGAGAAGTAGCTAACTTTTTGCTCATAGAGGGGAAAAAAACAACAATTTGAGATAGCAATGTTTTGCCTGTTAACATGTGTCGAACTTTATTTGAAGGAAATTGCTGTTGGTGTTTAAACACTTATTATTTTGGGGGGGCTTGATCCATGTAGATGAAATTGCCTTGATGTTTTGGTTGTAGTTACAATAGCCACCATCTAGGATGAATCTAGTTGCTATGACTTAAATATGATGATTATTTTCTAGAGTTTTTTTATCTTCACCAGTAATACTTTCCAGAGCAAGATGATGTAATTTGGCTTATGATTAGTTGGTATGGACTGATTAGTTGAGCATAATATAAATAAATACCGGTGGTGAAATCTGGTTGGGTGATAGAATATGATAAACGTGATAGTGTATACAAAATATAGAACAAAGTCATATTTGTAAAAGTAAAACAGTTTATAGCTCAAGCAAATTGATAAATATGGTTATAGCATACTTTTTTACCACTTTTTATCACATCTTAGAACTTCCCCATATTATAGACATGTATTTGAGTTAAAAGAATAGAAATGAGGAAGAATATGTAAATAACCTCAGTAAACATGACAAAGATTTGAGCCCATGTCCCCCTTTCACTGGCAATAAAAACTTCAAATGTGTAAATAAATGCACACACATTTTCTAGGCATAATGTACAGCTCGTTTCATTGAATGATTAATCATAAATTTACATTACAATATTAACAAAAAGGATTACCAAAGTGGAGAGAAGTGAACATAAAAATATTTTTGAATTTAACAATTATTTCTCTCGAAAATATGCCTTAAATCATTGTGAGTACAAGTCTTGTGACATATAAACCAATCATACACGTCAACACCTACATATAGGTCCTATGAAAGAAAAATTCTATATTAGTCATATTGTAGCAAATATTCATCATTAGTCTGGAACTAAACATAAGGTGGCCACGGGGGTTCAATTTTCAAATTCCCTTATTTTTCTAGGTTTACAGAACAATTTCTTTTCCCTCTAATCATGTTTCACTGGTTAATATAACTGTAAATTATTAAGTTTATATGAACCATCAATGACCAACATGGTTGAACAAATATAATTTATCTGTGACCTATACCAATGAATATGTCAACAAAGACACTAGTCTCACCTTTGATTTCCTGCCAAATGGGGAGATCAAGGCTCAAGTCGCAACCGAGTGTAATGAAGAGTTTTATATTTAATGGTTTCCCACTTTCCCTCTGAAAAATTATGTGTTAAATTCCTTCAAATTCTTCTTCTACGTTTCTACAAAATGCTCAAAAACTAAAAGGAATGAATTAATTTGGTTAACGTGAAGAAAATATTTAAAGCAACACAATTTGTCCAAGGTTTATTATTATTTTACTTGATCTCAATTGCCGTTTTAAGAAAAATATTGTATCCAGTGTGACAGGCAAAGCTAGTATTTATGCTTTTAGTGAGGATTACTCCATCTAGATATCATATTCAGTCATTTTTCAATTTTCAGAATTAAAATATAAAGCTTTAATATAGAAATAACATTTTTTTATTTTTTTTAGAATGGTGTAAGTCCTTTTGAATAAGGTACTTAAAACAAATTCCCAAAACCACACTGACTTACATTTGGGATTGTTTATTACATTTCTAACAACAAAATAATATGTGTATATAATTTAAATTATATAAAATATGAACTTCTGGGAAAGCTGAGTAACAACTCTAGTATCAGTATTAAAAATTAATAAAATGTATTATATCATAAGTATGTATCATTTAATTTAAATTTAGACTTTCAAATTATTTTTTTTATAAATTTTTTCACACAAATATAGAGAGAAATATATTTTCTGAAATAAGAAATAGCACAATTATCATTGTGTTAGAAAGAGGGGAGGCTGTAATATCATGACAGCCCAGTAGAGTGGAGGGAAGAGAGGAGCAAGTAATTTAAGATAATAATATTGAGGAAGGGTGATAAAAACTTATATTCAATAATTTGTGTATACCAACTTTACTATGTGATGAAAGGTTAATACAACTATGTCAACAATTCTATCTGATAAAACTCAACATTATTTAGCTTTCTAATTCTCAACTAAAAATTATATTTTAGTTTATTTGAAACCATGAAACAAAATAAATTTTTAATAAAAAAGTTTCATTTATAAGGTTTTTTTTGTTTAAGTTTATGTATAAAAGTTATTACTACACACAATTGTACAATTTATGTATTATAATAGTGATTCTGTTTATTTATTATATTTATTTATAATAAGAGTCAGAATGTTACATATTATAATTAAACTTAAAATTAGATTTTAACATAAACCAAAGTGAACTCTAACAAAAACTTAATCTTGATTTGTTTTTCAAGATCAAATACATGCTTAGTATCTTTTCCTCTTAATCTTCAAAAAAAATATACCCCAAAATAACTCAAACAAACAAATTTTTAAGAATTTGCTCTCAAACATTCATTTCAAATAAAATATTACTTTGATTAACCCAGAAAATTATCCTGACCTAATTTAAGTTGTGTACATATTCTTAAACATTGTATTTTTATAGTGAAAAATTATACATAAATAACAAAATGTACAAGATTTAAGTAAAATCGCTTAACCTACATAATTTAATGCACTACATTTGGTAATTTGTAATCTTGATTTACACTAACTTGATATGGTTGCAACTCATTCAACCAAAGTGAGCTACTCATACATTAGAAAAACTAAAATTTATCAAAATGTTGTCATTACATGAGTTGCATAATATGTTCAAACCAAATTGCAGCTGCTAGAAAAAAAAAACACTATAAAAGCTTTAAGCTCATTAATAAAGTCATGGATAAAAATACATTCTTTCTACATGTTTAATAAATCACTATTTTAAGCATCATACAAGCAAAATATTCAGCTCAAGGGGGAAATAAAGAGCATATTAATGACTAATTGTCACATTCCTGCTAAAAGAAACGAACAAATGTATATTCTCAAGCACATGATAACACCGTGATGATAGTAAATATATTTTAGACTGAACCTGATGTTCAGGAAAAAACAGAAGACTGTTGAGAAACTCCATTCTTCAAGTAAATACTAGACATTTTAAGAGGATTGTTAGGAATTTGTAGAGAGCTTAAAAGAAGATCAAATAAATTATGTAAAATTCAAAGATAGAAAATTTGATACAATAATGTATTATATGCTCTCCATCTAAGCTGAGGCAGGCTTACCTTAGCAGGTTACACTATGGTGCAGCTTAAAAGATAGAATATTAAAAGATAGAGCCATACAGTTATCAGTCAAGGTATGACTATCAGTATGACCTTGACAGATCACACTATAGCCTTATCTTTTAAGCTACTCCTCAGTGGAACCAACCAAGGTAAGCTTACCTTCCTTGGTTCCACCATAATGTAGTAAATAATATGGGGCCATAGTTTTTGGTTTAAACTTTAAAGGTTTCCAGTGTGGCAGAAGACAAACAAATATAAACTACTATAAAATATTATAAGACTAATGTTTAATTAAATCAAAGAAGACCCTTCATATATCAAAAATGATGGTTTGATAAAAATTATTTGATATACGGAAACAATTTTTTTTTTATCTTAAGTGAATATGAACCACATTATCTTCAAGTTATTTCATATTTATAATTAAAAACAAGAATTAACAAGGAAAAAAGGGTGAAATATACTTTGAAAAAAACATGTTTATGTAGTATTCATAAGCATTTACATTTTCTAATGTCTTGCTGCACAACAAAATTTAACGACGCTTCATCATAAAAGTGTTCAAACTCATTACAGATTGTGAAATACATCAAGAACATTTAAAATGAATTGAAAACCACGAAAGAGTGTGTTAAACAGAGCCAACATTTCATTTTTCAGAGAGCTTAGGGTGTTTTTCTGCATCATTTTCTTGAGCCTCTTTGATGCCAGTCTGTTCTGTCAGAAGTTATCTTACAAATGTGGTCATTCATCAAGTACCTACTCTTGAAACAATAAAGTCTTCATCAGTGTCAAGAAATTCCCACCTTCCTCTCAAGACATCTGTTCTACTTTATTTATTTTTCCACTTGTTTTACTTATAATATCATTATTACAGGGGGAAAAATTCTAATTTACTTTGAAAAAAATTGTATATATGATTTTTTTGATATATAATAACCGTTTTTCTATGTAATGTCATGAGGAATCACCAAAACTTCGATATATATATATAGGCTTTCAATATAAAGAAGTTCAATATATGGAGCTCCCACTGTATATTGTGCCCCGTGTCAATAGTTAACAGCAAGAACAAAAAAGGGAGGCTGTAAATATAAATGTTCTTAACATAAACAAGTCACTAGTGTAAATGTTATTTCCAATACTCATCCTCATTCGGACAAGATTTGATTTCATTCTTCAAATAGTCTTCATACTTGTAGTGGTTTTATGAGTAGATCTCTTGGCATCCAATTTGTTGGACAGTATTAACACTTTTCCTTTCCCTTAATCACAAAGTTTTTTACAAAATAGTACACGTAGTGCGATTAGACCATTTTTCTTCAAATAACTCAAGAATGCTTTGGTTGTCTTCATATATTGTAATTGGACCTTCTAATGATAGCTTTCTGCTATCAAAAATGTTTCAAATCCTTAAAACCTCCTGAATGTGAATCAGAAAGAAAAAGAAAATTCTACCTCTGAAATGGATAATGTTACACAGGATTATTTTCAAATAGCCCATCTGATAACACCATCTTTGCCCAAGAAACCATATCTGCTGTTGAATTTTCTACCTACTTTGTTTTCAGCCCAATCTGGGTCTGCATCTTCAACAACCAATTCCTTGGCTTTTGCATTACCAAGTGTCCACTTTAATTATGATGTATCAAGTAAGTATCTGACTACCAGTTTTAGTTTGTTCCAGTTCCATTGAGTTGGTTTGCTTACTTTTTGTGCCAAAATCGACACACTTGCAGAAATATTGGGTCAAGTTCAAACCTCTATATAAAATAAGCACTCAAATCAACCTCTAGTAGTTTGCAATGTTTAACAGAATCTCAGTACCATCCTTTGAATTATGGTAGCTTGTATCAAGTGGTACATTTGGTTTGGTGCCTTTGCATCTCTCAGACTCAACTGTTCCACTATCTGATGGATGTAGCACATTTGACATACCTTGTAATATCCATCTGGATTATTTACAATCTTAAAACCCCAAAAATGCCGGCTGTTACCCAAATCCTGCATCTCGAATACCAATGAGAGTCTTCTTTACCATTACAATTTCTTCTTGCAGCCTGCTTTTTACAATCGAGTCATCAGCATAAATTAGTATAAAGCATCGTCCATTTTTATAATTTAACATGTATAGACATTTTGCAGCCATGCCTTGGTTGAAACCTGCTTTAACTAGCACAGTGTTAATTGCCTCATTCCACAATCTTGCAGCATGTTTAAACTCATAAGCTTTTCTTAAGAAAACAAACATGGTCCAACTTATCTTCCTCATACCCTGGTGGTTGCTTCATGTAAATGGTCTCCTTTAGTTTACCATTTAAGAAATATTAGCATCCATATGTTGTCACCATCTCTTCACTAGCAGCATTTGACAATATCATTCTGAATGTTCCTTGTTCAACCAAATGAGCTAACAGTTGGTCATAATATATCCCATACTTTTGAGAAACAGAATATATATCACCATTTTCACTAGTTTCTAGCTTGTAAACCCATTTGCAACCAATTTCCTTTTGGTCACTTGGTTGCTAGCATAGTCCCCAGGTTTCATTCCTCTAAATAATTCATTTCAATATTTCTTGCTTTGATTTACTCATCCTTCCGATTGCTGACTATGACTTTGTCCAAAGATTTTAGATTGATCACCCCCCGAGTCTGTATCTTGTATATTTCCTTGATTAGTCGACGTGGAGATGTTCTTACTCACGTACTGTGACGCGCGTATGATTTACTACTGTTGCACAATGTTTCTGTCATTTGAATGATGTGAGCTCTTCTAACAAATTACTTATTCCTGATTCTGATCTTTTTCATTACAGTCATTCAATTCCCACATGTCTAACGATTCCCCAGCAGCATCTTTACTATGTTGTCCCAAGTCAAACTTGATATTAACTACCTCATCTGAAGCTCTCTTGTTTATCTTCTTTTCAGTCAAACTCAAATCAACATTTAATTCTTGATAAAAAGTCTTCCATAAAATGAGCATCATGACAATCTCTTTTTGGCATGGATCGTAGCATCTGTAGGCCTTTGAATGCTCACTACATCCAACGAAAATCAATGGTGCTGCTAAAATATCTAATTTTCTTCGCCTTTCTACTGGGACATGTACAAAACATTTAAACCAAAAAAATTGCTGAATGTTTTATATCTGGCTTGCGTCCATTCCACAACACCTAATGAATAATCTTTCAATTTGGTGTTCAGAAGTATACATCTAGCTAACTCGATAAGCAACTTCGTTTTGATGTGGACTATACTGCATCTGGATGTCCTCGCTTCGAAAAAATTCGACAGCTCTATTTCCAACATTTTCTCCTCCTCGATCTGATCTAATTATCTTAGGTTTTCCTTTAAACGTGTTTTTCATCAGTTCTACTTACTCCCTGATCTCGGTTTCAACTACAAATCTATAATGGAGTAGGTATACTACTGTATACCTGGTAAAATCGTCAAACTGAAGTATATACCACAGGTGAAATTGTATTCATGAGTCTACAAACATCTGTAAGGATGAGATCTAGTACTGGAGTTGATTTCTTTGATGATTGCTTGGTAAATGGCAAACATGTAATTTTACCTTAGATGCAAACTTTACAGCAAACTTTGATCCAACAGTCATCAATGATCAATTTGTCAACCAGTTCACTCAAACATATTAATGTTATTGCTTATGGATCTCGATGGCCAAAAATTCGATGCCAATGAAGAATGCAGTTTGACTTGTGCTCGCTTATCATATATGCTTTTCTGGTTTGGTATAATTGAAATAAATCTGGATGGTCATCTGCAATTCCAATTGTCTTATTATTGCTAAAAATATTTAAGCACTTAAGATGAAATTTACTTCAAAACCTATTGTTCAATAGTCTTAACTGAGAGCAAGTTGCCTTTCAAGAGCAGGAGTGTATAGAACATCAGAAACTGCAGCAGTTGATTATTCATTATTTGCCTTTACAAAATTCATTTTCCACATACCTTTCCAATAACGTTTAGTCGTTTACTTTTATTTCATTAACCACATTGAGGTTGTTGCATTCTGTGTGATCTAAAGAAATGAAATTCATTTAATCACTCACTATATGGAAGGTAGCCCCTTAATCAATAACCCAACATTCAACTTTTGCTTTCAAAACCGCAAATACAAAATTTTCAGCTTGCTTTATTTTGATGAACTTTTCAATTTTTAACTGTTGGTCCTTTTTTACTGTTTTATCTTTGTTCTGATTTTTTTTTCATACCTTATATTTTACACAGTCACACTTTATATGACCACTTTTCTTACAAAAGAAACACGATATATCTATCTGGGTTGTTTTTATAATCAGTTCTTTATTTCTCTAAGACTGTCATTTACTTACACTAGATGATTGTATTCACTGAGCAGTTTTGACCTAGCCTAACTTTGCATTAAATCCGCCTTCGATCTTGTCTATTTCCATTACGAGTGTATCATAACTTCAGGGTAAACTTTAGAATCATTCCAACAATCTGACTATCTTTAATTTCCTCACAAAGATCAATTAATATTTGGCACAAGTTTGTCAATTTTGCAACATGTTCTCACATATTAATATTTTCAGAGATTTTTGTACAGCAATTATGTTGAATCAGACATATTATTGGTAAATATGTCCTTTTAATGGTGGTTTTTGAGAGCCACACATGCTTTCTTTGCTATCCTTGAATTTATTATGTGGCAAAATTGGTTGTCATTGACCAAAATCCATCCGCGAACTTTATCATCAAGTTTTTACCCATATGAAATTTCTTCAGCAGTTGCTGCATCAGTTAATTCTTCAGGATTATCCTTATTTATAATGGTCTACAGCTTTTATTTCATTAGCAACATTTTCATATAAAATAGTTCTCACCATTCAATTTCACGTTTTTGCTTCCAAAAATTCTTTATTGCTTTTGTTACATGCTTTTGACTAGCCTTCTTTGTGTCTAAGTGTTACATTATTCTCCTTGCTGTGAGCCCATTATCTGTTGGTATAAACTTTAAATTAGAGATGGGTCGAAGCCACTATTTCATAAATCTAAATCTCATTTTCAAATATTTTTACCTTTGAATACCTAATCCAAATCTTGGGGGAAATATTGTATATAAATACAAGTGGGAATAGAAATGATGGAATAATAGAAAATAAAAATAGTAACTAAATGTTAACCTTCTTTCTTATAATCCATTTATTATAGCATTCATGCACACGGTTAAATGTTAAATTACTTTTCTGGGGCCCGGTTGATAAGTTCATCCTATAACAATTGGGTCAAAACCACCAATAAGGAATATTAGAGTTTTAAAACAAATTTCACTTGAAGAAATACAGTTTATTGAAGGATTTGAGTCTCAAATATCGAATACCCTTTAGGATTTGAGGGGTTCAAGGCGTCATCCTTACTTAAATGTTTGTAGTGTGGCAGGAGACAAACAACTATGATATATAAATTATTTTAGGACTAATGTTTAATTCAATTAGTTATTCTGTGCTTGAACCCAATTAAGTCAACAGTCAATGACAAAATCAAAATAAGGGTATAAAAATAAATGTTGCCAATATAAACATGTCACTGATGTGTTATTTCAAACAATAGTGTAATCTCAAGATATGACTGCTAACTAACAATGTAAGTGGAGCATATCTTATTAATGATTAAAGTTTTAGTATTAAAAAGATTTACATCAAATAGATGTATAAATATCAGATAAGAATTTAATATTTATTTAAAGTATAGAATAAATCTGATTTATATTAATTAACTAGTTGGATTAGAGTCAAGTCACTTTCACCTTCAAACACCATGTTTTGTAATTACCTTGGATAATAAAAAAAAGTCTTAATAAGAGATCTTCCAGCTAATGTTTGCTTAACAAAATTTGGAGTGGTGTCAAAAGAGTATGTCAAACTAAATAACATTAACTTTCTTTTATACATCATTGTGTGATAATTAAAGAGTAAATCTGTTACCAATCTTTGATTTACAACAAATGAAAAAAAAGCTATTAATTTTTTAATTTATAATTTGTGTGTCTACCATTTTATTTACATCCGGTATTACAAGATATTTAAGATAATATATTGAAACATAAAATTATTCAAAATATCATGAACAAACAATTTTCACCATCTGAATATATAAAACAGTTATTGATAACCAATAAATGATCAGTTAATAAAGAAGAAAATGTTTATGTTTAGTTAGTTCATGCAAGAGATGTATCAGGAATTTGTCATTTGGATGCACGTTTCGAATGTTTTGCCGCAGAATAACATATCAATTTTTTTTAATAATTAGTAAATTTTTTAGAAATTATTGTTATTATTATTATTATTATTATTATCATCATCATCACCGCGTTTTACTAACCGTTCGGGTTCTACGCACTTACACTAAAGTGTAATGGTAGGGCGATTGTGAGATGAAATGGAGGACCTACAGTTTAACCTGGGATCCGAACCACAGTGGAGGCCTGTAATTCCCCACATTCACAAGATGTCTTGTCAGAGGTGAAGGAAGGGTCTGGCAATCAGATTACTATGTGCCAGGACCAGGAATTGAACACCGGACCCCCAGCGCACGAGTCTGACACCTTACCTCTTGACCACCAGGTCACCTTGCGAATGTTAACTAAATTGTAGAAATATTATAACAGAATCAAGTTATATTTTATTTTTTGGACAAGAATATCCTGAAAATAAAAGGGATTGCATGGAATAAAGGTAATTTGGGCCTCTCTCTCTATATATATATATATCTCCCACCACACAAATTCTGGTACACTATCTTAAAATTCAACATTAATCATCCTCAACTTGTTAGTTTAATTAGTACATAAGCATATACATATAGCAATACATTTTAGGTTATATGCTTATGTAATAATTAAACTAACGAGTTGAGGATGATGAAGGTTGAATTTTGAGGAAGTATACCAGCATTTGTGTGGAGGGAGAGTTAAAAATAATTTTGGAAAAACCACCCAACCGGGATTAGAATCTTGATCTCCCCATCATTGGCAGTCCATCTATTGCAGAGAGATGCCTTAAACCATGCAGCCACCAAAGCATACATGTATACATATATATAGATACACACACATATGTATTGGTGGCAGCACTAATATATATGAGCAAAACAATTCCAAGCAGTTGATAGAATAGGATCACACTGTCTAAATAAAATCATGTACAAAAAATATGGCTTCATCATTAACCAAATTTAGTTATACATTTTGGTTTTAAGCTTTTTTGCAATTTAACGGCAAAAAAACAAACTTACTTCGATACTCTTAGTGAATCATTTGATAAAAATGATTAATAAACAAATTTTTATTTGGTTGAGTAGTTACATCTATAACCAGCTCACTTGGTAGGAAGTTTAAAGGAACTACACATTTTTAGCACCGCATGTTACTACTACCTGTTCAGGTTTAATGCATTTACATATCTTAAAGATTTGTTTTGTCAAAGATGAAACAAACAACTTTTTTTCCTCGGCAAATTATACACATGT
This sequence comes from Timema shepardi, assembly GCA_902151425.1. Classification (NCBI taxonomy): domain Eukaryota; kingdom Metazoa; phylum Arthropoda; class Insecta; order Phasmatodea; family Timematidae; genus Timema; species Timema shepardi. The sequence continues at coordinate 271,036 of CABFVX010000101.1, read as the reverse complement.
TATCAATATTTCAACATCATTTAAGTTTGATTTAACATTTTTAATACAAAGAGCACAATAGCTCATCTTTCAAAATCGATAGCTTAGTTAAACTATATGATTTTAACTATGTTAATTAAGTGTTAAATGAAATGGAATAACTTTAACCTTTGAAAATAGAAAAAAAAATGTATTATGTAAGGTACTTATATTTCTTAAATTAGGTGAAATTTTAAATTTGGTCAGGTTCTTCTTTAGGAGAAACAAATTATTTTAAATCACATTTTACCTTGTATTTTGAGCCAGAAATACCACCAGTTTAATTGTGAATATAGATGGTAAGGATTTGCATGAGCAATTATCTGTTTAGTTTACTATCTTTTAATATAATTGATTGATTGTTAAAGTTCGTGTATGATGTAATGGTTTTAATACACTGTAACAATGCTTTGTTTTAATCCACTGTTTTAGTAAACTAGATTTTGGTCATAAAGGCTAGTGTTTAAATTAATATTTTATATTTGAAGAATTAAACACATTAGGTTAATGAACTTTAAATTTTTATGTCTGTTTCATACTCAGCTTGACACCACAGGACATTTTTTTCCCCCCACCTGTAAATCGCCAAAAGTAAAAATGTTTTTTTACACATAAGCCCAATATAATTTAAAAGTGAGTTATTAGTTGACATAAATTTTCAGAATAATTTTGTGTTTCAAGTCTTATGATATATATTTCTGATCCAAAAACAGTAACAGTGCTTATAATTTTTTTATTCTGGTATTAAGTGAACTAGATTGAAATTTGCCTGAAAGATTCCACTTAAAATTTAAATAAGAGAGACCATAAAGTCATGGTTGCCAATGCATAGACAAGGTCTATTTGGATAGATTCTCCCAATTCCTGTGTGCCTGACTACTTTAAATTAGCACCTTCATATAACCATCTCGGTCAAAACCACCTTGATAACCAGCACCTAAATTCCTCTGATTCTTGTGTGGTTAGCAGTACTTATACTAACGTCTTCATGTAGGTCAGGAGCACCTGCATAACTAGAACCTAGATTCTCCTGATACTTGTATAGCATAGTCTGCTTAAATGAAATGTACTTATATTTCGCAGCCAAAAGTACACTTAAGTATACCCTGAAAAGTATCAGTTTTTCCTTGATGAATTGCACCAATAAGCTAGGACATAGTGGAAAAGTGCAAGTTAGACTAGGTACCTTTCAGGATAAATGGAATATACAGTTAAAAAAAAAACCTTGCTACAATCCAATTTTCATAGTAAGGAATTTTTAGAAAATACAATTGCATTCATAATTGAAAACATTTTATCATATAATTTAGTATTATTTTATATCTAATGACATCAATTAAAAGTGACAGCTACAGATCAGATCAAATGTTTTAAGTATGAATATTTAAAAGTAGATCTCTCAACTCATACAGTTGTTAAATAAGGCCCTTCTTATGAAAATGGGAAATTAATATCGATAACTTGTGTGAACAGGATTCTTCATCTACATGTATATACATGCAAATAAATGCGTCATGGAAATTCATTATTTATGGTTAAATATTTTATTCCTCGTGTATATTATTCTGTCAATGTTCGATTGTTTATGCGAGATTCTATTAGTATGAATTTTGGTTAATCATAAGTTGTTTTCTTCATGGGATGTGAAATCAAATACGGCATGAGGAATTATTAGTTTTTATTAATGTAGTGTCTAATAACATCTACATAGTATAAATTACCTGAAAGATTAACAAAATATAAATAAAAACTATTTGCCTTTACAATTAAGAAAAGGTGATGAAGGGGGAGGGGGGGCGGATGAAACTTATGAACTCAACACTGAGACTTATTTTGTAGACAATCATCTCACCTTCTGCCACGCTCATTCTTCAAGGTTCCTCCATACTTGGGTCTAGTTCCAATCAGATCAATTATCTCGGGAATACAACTTGCGAAAATGGCCTACAAGGAGTCGGCATGGTGGGACAGAAACAGAACAAAGACACAAAAAACACTGCAATGAACTGTGACATTACGTGAGCAACAAAGGTGGGGTGGTGGAGGGTCAACAAATAAAAATAAACAAGATCTGTCCCACGGTTCTGCGACAGTCTAGACAGTGGACAAGGAGTGAAATTTTGCCAATGTGGAAAGGTAGATCGTTTCCGGTCTTGACACTATTGTTGCCTGCAACCAGCTTCCGTATTCCTCCATAAAAAAAAATACTTGGAAAATAACATACTCAAGGCAGCTTTTATTTTGTTTTAAAGAAATATAAAAAAGAGAAGTGTTATGTTAGAAAGATTAAATAAAACAGGCACACACACAGAAACCCTGGCTTGTTAGGAAAACAAATGTGTTGAGAGTTGGTTTAAAAAAGGGGGAAGGACAAAATTTGTTTCTGAAGAAAAAAAACAAGCACAAACCAAGCTTCTAAATAAGTTTTTTTTTTACTCATTCATAATTATTGTAATTACCCAAATACACTCTTATTACCTGAAGACTTAATAAGTTTTAAGCATAGCCAACACATGCAGGTTACAAAGATAAATTTCCAGGATGCATAGAGATTCAAATAAAAAAAAATCTACTTTCCTAATGTGAACGTTCTCCCCAAAATTATGTTAAGTGTATTTGGGTAAGTGCAATAATCTTATTTTCTTCTAGTTTTTCTTGAAATCATCACATCCCTCAACGAGCCAATGTTTCTTGGTGTTAGGCCGTGAACTTTTCTTGGAAACAGAAAACTATTTAGCAACTGATATATGGCAAAAGAGTCATAAAAATTTATTATTTTTAAGACACATTAAAAGCACAAATACTGTTTAGTCACAAAAAAAAACTGATGTAATTAATTTTTAAGTCCGCGGATTGCAGGTCCTCCGCATTTTATCAGAAAAGCATAACTATATACATAAATGTGTAACTAATTGCCACTAGCTAAACAAAAAGTGAAATAATATGTGAAAGGTGGTGACAAAAAAAGTGGAGGATTCGGACAATTGATATTTTTATTTTTTGAGTTTGTTCCAATATATTTTTCAGAGCAGTTTTCTAAAGCAACGGAGAGAGGCAGTGAAGTGCATTTCTACAAGGATCTCATATCCAGCCAGTGAACTAGCACGAAAAATAGTAAAATAAATGTTCTACTCTAAGATAGCAGTTCGAGCTTTTATCATTATCAAATATAGATAATATATAAGCCTAATTAAGTAAGAACAAGGCATGCCACCAAGAAACCATTACATTCTAATGTTGTACCTTCATTGGCTAGTGGGGAGATGGGACATTCACCAAAAACTCATCTCAAAATAAAAAATAAATAAAAAAGTAATCACCCTAAGCTTTTATTGAAAAAGTATACATAATAAATACTCAACCACTCCAAAACACCGTTCTATGCAAATCAGTATTTTATTTCTTTTTGTTTTCTTGTTTTCAAAAACAAAAATAAATAATTTCATAGTGAATTGTTTAAGGTAGCTGCAAAGAAGTGCTAGTATAGTACGAACGTGTACCTCCGACGCTCCCGCTTGTATTGCCCGCCGTATTTGCAGCGGTTCCCGGCAAGTTCAGTTATCTCCGGGATCCAGCTGGCAAACACCGCCTATTGGAGGGGAAACCAACCACCAAACAAACCAACAAAAGAGAAAAAAAAGAAAAGAACTAAGATACCAACAGAACACATTCTAATCACTTGTCGCCTTAGCAGCTCCTAAAGATTATCTTCCTGTGTATTCTTTAGGGTTCAGACAAACACTTTCACAATGGAAGTTTATTGGCCGAAGTTATTTGAGGACAATTTCACTTTCACAATAATCTAGAAGAAATCTTCTAGTTTAAAAATAGTTTATGGTTATTGAAGTGTCAACTTTTAAATATATCACAATGTTTATTTGGTACTATATTTAACTAACATCTCCTGGATAAGTTGATTATAGATCATAGTGTAGTAAGTTTGTACTCAAAGAAAACTTAAGTTTCTGAAAAAATCTGAGAGGATATTAGTTTTATTACAAAAATAAATTAAGTATAGTTTTCAATCATAGATTATTCAGTGTGTGAGGAAATGAACCAAGTCAGTTTTGAAAACTCTACAGGAGAACGTAAAACTAATTGTTTCATCATTTATTTGAAATGTTTTGTTTTAGAGGTTTAAAAAAACATGGCATAGAAAAACATAAAAGTGCATACTTTACTTGATTAATATCTGCACACAATGATACCATTATTTAGCACACAAACTGGTTTGCTGATTCAATGTAATCGCTTTACACTATACATATTAATAACATATTTTATAATAATGCCTAGGATAGTTTTGCATATTTTCTTCTACCCTAACTATTCTAAGCTATATTAATCATTTTGCATATAGTATAATGCTTACACTTCAATATCCATTTGTATGTTTGGTGTTTTTAATACTCTTGAATTGAGGGAGAATATTATGGGATGTTTAATATAGTATATTGGTAGCATCTTCCAATCAGACTTGTCTTGGAAAAATATAAATAGTATGCCCAAATCATATTTTAGCGAACTTCAAATTCCTTAACAAATAAGTGAGAAATTAGCTTTGAAATTCCACTGGTAGAGAAGTAAGATTGAAAAAAATAAGGTATTGATTTAAAACCAATCAATCAATCAATAAACCTTAACAAAATGCTCAATAACATATTAGACGGTAGATAAGTGAAATCAATTAGAATTCCTGGAATTTTATTTAATAAATGATGGGTGTCTGCAAGACTAATTTCTGCTACCATATTTCAAAGCCTGACATACTCTATTTTAGGTGTCCAAATATCCTTTAATATGCATGATTCATTCATGATTTGATCAAAATTTTGATTGTGTTATAGATGTGTGAAGCTAAAATTTTGTTGAACTAACTGCAGTTAAATATTATTTGCCATTAATAAATCTACTCTAAGGAAATGTGTATCTAAAAATATCAAAATAAGGCAGAACATCTTATAAGTAGATGAACTTATTTGATTCACATTGTGTATAATTTTTAAACTTGATTTTCATGTGCTAGTGCAATATATTAAGGTTGATATATTTTTTAAACGTCTTAATAGTCCAACAATTTATAGCTAAATGGTTTAAATCACTGAATAAAAATTTCCAAGCAGTGGCATCTTCATTCAATACTACTTTAGGTATGTAGATAAAAGGCACCTTCATTTAATATGGCTTTATCTATAGACAAAACCAAGCCGGTTAATATTACGGAAAATTTCTTTCAATTCCGATTCAAATTACTGAAATTACTTTAACCAAATATTTTAATAGTAATTTGAAAGAAAGTGCTAATTTTATATTATATGCAACAACAAAATGTAATAAATTATATATGAGACCATTTTTTGGGAATACAGTAAATGGCAGTATTTTTAGATATTTTTTTAGTAAAGGGCTTCATCGAATTGTATGTAAAGAGCTTAGTAAAAATAACACAACAAATTCACACCAACAAATAAGAATATAATATTATCAAGAGGTAAGTCAGACAGATAGTCATCAACCAAATATAATAAAACAGTCACCTTTGATTAAAACACTCAGCTAAATGTTCAAATGTTACTATTAGTTTAAAATATTGGTTCACTTCCAACTTGTGAATGGTAACAAAATTATTTCAACACGAAAAAAATTAAAATGTGGTTTTGACAAACCCATTCATTCAAAGCTATTTTAAAGTATCAATTGATAAATATTTTATATAACAATCTAGTAAATCTTAAATTATAGTTTGCAAAATAAAACCATTTAAAATGGATGAAATATAATTAATAACTAAACTAATGACAGTTACAATTAATACAGAATTAAGAAAAGAATAATCGTTATTAAAATGTGCATACAAACAAAATTTGAATAGTTTGGGTCAAAAATTGAAATAAATTTATATTATTTACAATTTACTATGCATAATTTGAGCTATATAAAAATACTTGAGACTAAGCTAATTTGGTTATTTGGTTCAAAAGATCACTACACTCACTACATTGTTAGTTTAAGCAAACAAGAGCTTTCTGAAACAAATCAAGAGAGTATTTAAATATGTAGCACATTCACAACTTTTTTAACTGACAATAATTATAAAAGCATTTATTCAAGAGTATTTAAAACAGTTTTTTAAAGTATGGTAAATACTTAATTTTTTATCTATCTAAGGTAACTTATTTTATAAAAAATAAATACCAAGACACTTTAATAACCGAAGTATTAAATAGTATAATAAACTATAGGTTGCTATTAGAAAATCAAAAAGGTTTAGAAAATCTTAGAAATGTTGAGCTTTTTTATGTATGTACGTATGTATGTAAAATAGGTAGTTTTCAAAAAATATCAAAATTCAGGTAAAAGGGTGAGATGTTGATGGGCACTGTGCAAACAAAATATTGTGGCAAAAATTGCTATAGTTAATATCATGCGAGTTTCAAAGATATACTTTAAAGAGGTATGTCAAATCTGGAAAATGAATTCGCTCCATAGAATATATCCAGATATATTACCGTGTTATATTTACTTTTAAAACTATAGACATGTCTGTAATTAAATATATGTTTACATAAATATACTATTTAACTTGTGTTAGCAGACCTGCTACAAAATTTTAATGATTATTACTTGCACCATACCCTATTTGGTTATTATTAAAAGTATTTATTGGATTTCTTTTGTTTTCAGTCATTAACAGCTTAGCTTAAGTTTTAGTTAAACTCCAGGTATACATATACATATATATACAAATATACACACATATATATACATACATATGTATATTGCATATACAAGCATACCCAAACTTATGACACACTTCAATTGGCACCATGCCCTGAGCTTTGGTTTTTTGCTTCACAGATAGGACACCTTAGCGACATGACGCTACCACTCGTATCAGTGTCCAGGAATTTGTATGCTTCCCCTTTTTCAAAATATAATAAGTCTAAAGTGTTTGTTTAGTTATAAAAGTGTTATTTACAACATTTAGGTCTTTATATGATTAATGAAGTGTGGTACATACATCATTGCTTTGAGTTGTAACAGTTTTTGAGCATCGATAGTGGCTTAGAACATAATATCTCAAGTGTGGGATATGCTTGTAATAATATTTAGTAGTAAGACTACAAAATAAAAAGAAACAAAATCATGGTTAACTAATATGAAGTTTTTTTGACACTTCACAAAAGAGCATATGGTGTAACTCGAAGGTGCTGCAGACGCAATAAGAATGTGAGCTACACATTTTCCTGATATTATAAGTTTTGTTTTTTTCTAGGAAGGAAAACCTCTGGGTACAAAAGTGTTTTCTTTGATTAAAAATAATATAACTGTCTGAAACCTTGTGAGTTTTTAATATTGCTTTTTACATAAATGAAAAATATATCAATCCCATCAATGTTTTTAAAAATGTTAAAAGAAAATATTAAACTTTGTTTGGATGCAGATATAAAGTGACTGATTAACACATTTTGTTTGGTCAATAATATATTATTAAAGCTAAATATAATATGTATTATTGAAACTATCACACACTTGTTTGAAATGACACCTGCTTCCTTATCATTTAGTAAATGGAGGGGACAATGCTTGTTATTAAAATGTAATATACTTGATAGTATTTTTTTCAGTATACAATTACTAAAACTCACCTTCTCATATCTGCCTAAGATTAATAAAAATTACAACAGTATAGAAAGGGTTAAGAAAAGCTTTTTAGCTCAGTAAATAGATTCTCTGGTTAGTAAAGTTTGGATTTATGTATCTATGCGCAAGTGTTTGAAAGTATCAAGTTGGAGTTTCAAAATAGTGTGTTTAAAAGATAATTAAATAAAACATTGGTTTATTTTACTGACATAGGAATAACCATTATTAGCTTATTTTTTTTATGAATACATTTGTTAAAGTGTGTTGAAAATTAATATGTTGCTAAGGTATGAAAAAAAANCGGGGAATAGATAGCATGGAGTCATTTTTACACCTTCACCAAGATGACAAGTCATGGTGTGCAATATTTTGAAAAGTTAGGTGGATTATGCGAAAGAGTTAAAATTAAGGAAATAGCATGTGGCCTCTCTTGGTAAAAATGTCACAATAGGTTAATATATTCGTAAACTAATTATAAAGGATTGTATATAATTTAATTTACATTCATTAACGTTTCCAGCCTGTGGCCTTTGGCAATTTTTTATTCAAGCCATATATTTTCCACTACCGGCTGGCTAGGCCGGTCATAGTTTAATACGTCTTATAATCCAACTTTACTATGACAAGCACAACATCCAGTCCCCAGTCATTAAGTCATCACTGAAAGGATAAACCCGCTTCTTAATAATAGATTTTTCTGTCATGCTAAGAATCAAACCCAGGACCCTTAGCTCAGTATACAGACACACTATCGACTGAGCTAAGGTTTTGGATGGTTGTATCTACTGAAAACAAAGTTTACCATGCTATTTTTTGTTTTACTCAAATTTGTTTCGCTCAAATGAAACATGTGGTTGCTACAATAATAAATCCCTCAAAATAGTGTATAGTTTTGACGTTAAATTTTACCAAAGGCGGAAATCTAGATCCACTTTTCCGCTCATTTTTGCTCTAAGATTTAAGTGTCATGTGTGACACACCCCCCCCTCCCCCCCTTCACACATTTCTATAGCCTTACACTTCATTATAATTCTTCTTCTAATAGCACACTAAAACCCTGGGTGGGTCTTGGCTGGCGTCATCATAATTATTGATTTCATGATAATTTCTTAAAAATATAAAGTTTTATATGAAGCATTATTATTCTGATAATCCACAATGCCCTCCATACAAACTTACACATTGGTATTAATATTTTTATAAACATTGACAAGATTGATAAATTGGTTTATATATTGATATTTGACTCCATTAAGCATAAAATCAACAAACATTTCAAACATAATTATAAAAATAAATAAGGGTTGTAAATAATCATTCTTACACATGTCAGAGTATAACATCCTAAAAATAATTTTTAGTTAAAATCAAGTTATCTTTCTAGTTAAATGATTAGCTTTTGCTTCTAAACAAAATGTCTCCTGAATCGGTCTCAAAGATTTCTGCTGGAAATGAAAATGATCCACAACTATGTCTTACTTTTGGTTGAAAATAATAATTTTGACCAACAAAAATTAACATTAATAAAAATGTGTAAATAGCTCTGGTTTATTTGACATAATGGTGACATTGAAGCAAAAACAACAACATAATAGTCAGAAAATTGACTACACAGCACTTATAGTATCTATTTAACAAACATTTCTTTGAGACATAATTATCAATGCTGTGTGCTAGCCAACACACTAAAATAAGTACTTTATCACCGTTAAAATACTTTAATTACCAACTAAAATATCTAGAAATATTAATGTTTTGGTCAATTTCGAGCAGAAAGTTTGGATAACTAGTCGTTATTTTTCCAGCCACATTGTACCTATGACCTAATTCAATGTTGCTCCCAGAGGTTCTAAGAAAGATAGATACAAGAGATAGTTGGGAGATTGTGAGAAAGTACCTCTTGCCGTGTTCCCGCTTGTACTCCCCGCCGTACTTGGACCTAGTTCCTACCAGCTCAATAATCTCAGGTATGCTACTGGCAAATATTGCCTACAACAAGACAGCACACATACTAAAACTGTAAGACTACAACTTGGGAGTGCTACGAGAAAAATTACTAGTTACATTGCAGAGAAAAATACCAAGTTTCTTTTACTTGTATGGAATCATAAGTGGATTTTACTGTCAGAATTTTTACATTTAAATAAAAGGGTTATAAATACACAAAAACAAAACATAACACTGGAATTGGAGCTATTTCTAAAATATTTTGTATTATTCTTTAAATCAATAAGATTAATTAAAATATCTTCAATTTATTTAATGGCTCTTGTTTTTCATTGTTTCTCTGAACCTGCCATGAGTCAGTAAATATGTGGGGCTTTGCCTTTTATTACTTTCAGATTAATTCAATATTTTATATGTTCTATTTTTGCGTTTTTTTTTTATTTAGAGTAAAAAGTAGCATATAGCAACAACTATTGCTAGAGAACATAAGTGAAAAGCAAGCATCATCACTCAAAGGATTGCTCGAACATTGATTCAAATCTCTAACTTAATCTGCAATTATCTTAAATAAATGATATTAAATACCATATGATAACCTAGTTAAGAGTAGATTATGAAACACGAAGTTTCCTAGGTTAAATACCGCAATGATTTTGTCAAGTCATTTAATGAAATTACAAATAATATGGTATGTTATTTCAAAATATTAATAGCAATATTCTATTGTTTTAAATCAAGAGAAAACTTTGGTTTTGAAATATATTTTGGACTTAATTTGGTCCATAAAATTTTTAGTTTAATATATGTAAGCATGTTTCACCTTAATGTAAAGTTATACATGTTATAATTAAATCAGAGTAATGATTGTAAAATTGCTCATATTAAAATGTTAACCTAAGAATATTAATCTAATCCTATCCTATCCTTCAGTCTTGTGTTGGCAAAACAGACAACACCATATAATAATTATGTTTATAGTGCAAGGTCATGTTCCACAAGAACACAAATGACCTTATAAAAAATGAGTGTCACAAAACTCAAATTTACATAATAATTTTTACTAAGTGATCAATCAAAGTAGGCCGAGCTATTGTAGAGTTTTGATACAACCTTTCAGAACAGGTGTTTTATCCTATTTCACATGTTAAGCAAGAATATTTTCTTCAGAAGAAAGTCGCAAGTCTCACCTCCATTATGAAACGGAAAGTCTAGAAAATATTTAAGAAAATACGCAAGTACTTGGTATAAATTGTATAGTAAACTAATTGGAAGAATATTAAACAAGCTAAACACATTATTTTATTAAATCAAATTCACAATATGAACAGTTTATTGAAATAGTTTACCGATGATTAAATATATTTGATATTATATTAGAAAATTATTTTTAAGATACTCATATGTATTATATAAATAATAATAAATAAACCTACTTAACTAAGTTAAATGTTATTACCGTCTCTTTTAGTATTCATGGAATTAAAAAGCACAAATATTTAAATAATACAAATTAAATTACAAAGCAATATCTTAAACGTGTAAAGTTTTATTATTTATTAGTCCAGCATTAACTTCGTGTAGTTAAATATAATAAGAGTCAATTATGAAATCGATGGTCTGCAAGGAACTAATAATTTTCTCGTAATTCCCACCAAGGCAAGAGTTCAGTAAATGAAATGGTGCTTGTAGGTAAAATATAAACACAAAATCTACATAAAGTTTGGCTTTAGTGCAAATCTAAACATTTTACTTAAGTTTCCAAAAAATACCTTCATGTTGCATATCATTCTCATCAACCAGCTAACAAATATTTCGAGAGAATATAAAAAAAAAATGTGTTTGATTGACTTTCATAAAGTAATTTTGAAGATTTTAATAGTTTAAATAGTTTAGCAGTATATTTAGATAAGTTAAATTTAATCGAAATTTTCTAATCAAAATAAATTATTAGCTTGAAATTTTCATTGCTGATTAATAATGATAATGAAAATGTAACATTAAAAATAAAATAGTGTTCACATGAAAAAGTGTACACAAAGAAGTAAAGGAGCAAATAAAAAGGTACAAACAGACTATAAATATTTTAATTACAAATACCAAAGATTTTATTTAAGAGATAAAACTCAGCTCTATATCCAGTGGTCGTGTGAAATTTTAAAAGTAATTTGATATCAGCTCCTTTAATCTATTACTATTTTATTTTCACTAACCTTCTCACATGTGAAAATGTTAATGTAGTTTTATATGCATCATGAAATGCTAGTAAATTAATAAAATTAAGCTCTAATAGAAGCATAGTTAAATTGGAATATAAGTGAATTAACATTGCCCATATATGTATACCCAATTGTTAATTAATCACTTTCTTAAAGAGTATATCCAACATTGGTATGTAGTTTAGTTTTGAATGAGTCTCATCATCATCATCATCAAGTGTGAGAATATGTTATAGTCAGCTTAACTTACAAAGCCTTTTAATTGTCATACAAAGCCATTTATTTTCTATATTTATAACCCCATTATCAATTTAAAGGCATCAGTAGTCACAAAGTATGCTTTACATTTAATGCGAAATATAATCTTTAAAATATACTAGCTAACAATAAAAATTTATCCAACAGTTTAAAAGATTTAAAAAAGAATCAAAAAGTTTATTTAAGGTGTATTAACTTATTTACTGTTAAAACTTATGTTATAAATAAAATCAATTTTCACTTCAGGTGTAATATTTACTAATATTACCATTATTTAAAGAAAAATATTCAGCAAAGAATTTATAAATTGATCACTCAAATAAATAAATAGATATTTTTTTTAAAATAAAACTAGAGAACAACTAATAGGTAAAATTGTTTCAATTCAGTGTTTAGTTTGGTTTCTTAGAAATTGTAGTTTCAGTTTTAGCTTTACTTCTGTAGAATCCAAAAGTTCAGTTACCCTGCTAAATTTTTCATATGGTGTTTGGTTTTATAAGAGATTACTGTTTGAAATCAGTTTAATAGTTTTCAAAAGTGGGCACAGAAAAAATGGAATCACTTAATAAAGTTAAACTTTTTTTCCCCTGCCTTTCACTACTAGTTTGTGTTATATATATTTGTCTTAGTTACACTAATGTGTTAGGGATGAGGCTGGTTGAATTTAAAGAATGTGTACCCATATTTTTGTAGAAGGAGAGTGAAACACAATTTAGGGGAAAAGACACCCTCAGTACTCCCAAACATTATTTGAACCCTAATCTACAAATTGGTAGTTGTTACTCTTACAATGGGTTAGACTCAGACGATTTGGACTATTTGACCACTGAAGCGGGTTTGTACGTTCTTAAATACTCAAATGACTGCAAGCCAACTTATCTCAGAGATATTGATTATCAGTAGACAACCCATTGTAAAATAATGTATAAAAAAGCAAATTTTATGGGAACACATATATAAACAGATATTACCGCCCAGATCCGATTTCAGGACAAACTAGATCGAATTAGGTCAAATTGATACATCCTGCCGCTTGTAGGATACACTGATATAGCCTGATGTTTTTTGGTATTGCTAGTTTTCATTCTTCTTTATCCCATACGATGATTCGACCTCAGACAGGTTTCATCATTTACAGTTCGCACGCAAATTGTCACCTAACCTAACCCTGGTTTGGCCTAATAAAATTTTAGGCTATACTAATTTATTCTATGAGCTAGGCCAAAATTTCAGGATTAACGGATTTAGACCAGGTTTAAGTTATATTAGGTTAGCTTATCTAACAACATATGTGCGCAATCTGTGCACGACATGTTCAGGGTCGACTCATCATATGGGTTAAGAAGGATGAAAACTAGTAGTGCCTGAAAATACCAGGCTGTACCAGTTTAGCCTACAAGCAGCAGGATGTACCGATTTGGCCTCGTCAGATCTAATTTGTCCTGGAATCAGGGTTGGACTGTAACATATAAAAAGAACGTAGGTATCACCCATATTATGACTTCTTACTACCATGGAATAGGTCATAGGCTCATAGCTTTATGTTCCTAAATTATATTCACTCTTTCAAAAACCTCCAAATAGTATCCAGAGATTGTATAACGTACATGATGATAATCTTTAAATATATATTTATCTTAAACCATTCAGAACCATCCAACTGTATGATAAACTTAGTTAAAATGATTAGTTGATTTTTTTTTAGGTAAATGATCTCAAAACAAATTAATGAAAAACTTGTTTGTAAATAGATACATTCTTGGCTGATGAAAATACATTCTTTGTACTTGATCATTTTATTGAAAATGAGGTTATACAGAGAAAAACAATGGCCTTTGATAGAACAAAGCGGGGGTGTATTTTATTCCAATGTGCAACACTTAAGGTCAAATAATTCACAGGGGAAGTGGGATGCTGCTACCGTCAACCTTTAACAGTTTTTATCAAATATTTATTTACTATCATTCAATCCAAAATGTTGAATTTTATAACAACCATGTCCATATAAATGTCGAAAAATAATTTTAAAACCAATCATATTTTTGTGGTAAAACTATCATGGAGTTATTAAAATTATAGTTATACAATCACCATGAGCCTTTAAAATGATCCCTTAAAGCAGCTTTAAAACTAATTGAAAAAATAAGAAATGAGCTAATTCTGTGAATGTTCACTAATAAAACAATTGAGGAATAGCCCTTTTTGCGGCACACTGGCAGCTAGGGGGTACAATTTGAGTTGTTATAGGGATTTCTCATTTATGTTTAACAATTTGCAGATACCTACTCATTTTTCAAAACAGTATTTTCCTGTCCTTTCACATTTAGTATGCGTTTTATTTAACAAATGATGAAATAAAATAAAATTATTTAGCTAACATAACAAAGTATATAAACATAGTATTGTAAGGGCCAGTTTCATAGTCAAATTTAGTACGCCTTAAGTGCGGCGCTACACTAAATACAAGACGACACCTACCTAAACTCGAATGGAATGGGCCGTTCTCGCATAGGAAACTGGCCCATTCCATTCTGGTTTAGGTAGGTGTCGTCATGTACTTAGTGTAGCGCCGCACTTGAGGCGTACTAAATTTGACTATGAAACTGGCCCTAAGTGTGGTATGAAAAATTTACTTTTATGTTTTTTTAATCGATAATTAAAATTCATGAATCCACATTAGACATTAGGAAATTTAAGGTTATTTTTCAAATATAATTTTTTTATACATAATTTGGCCTAGTGTATTTTATGTTAATTTGGAGGTTATAAAGCCTTTTTTAATATTCCTATACTTTTAGTAATTTTTATATTAAAGTAGAAATGCTTAAACAGAATTTTCATATTTGATATATCTAATCATACCAAAACTGATAACACACTAGTTTTCCTTAACACACCAATCATAATGCATTTTTCTATTCGCATTATTTTTCAAATAAACTTTCCAGGTTTATATTCATCTCAACCATACCTCTTTCTTCTGCCATGATAGTTATTACTTATTAGATTTACAGTAGCCAGGTGGTGGTGGCAAATTAGACCAAAGACTCGGGACTTCAGGGTTTGTTTCAGAGGCACACTTTACCAAAAGAATATATGGCAAATTCTCAGATGGTATATTAATGAATGGTTGCATAAAAAAATAAACTTACTAGACCAGTAATCCCCAAATAATTAAGTTAAACTCCTATCCATTATTAATGGTTGTTAATCATTCCCAATAGTTTTGTTTTGGCTTGTAAGCTCTTCTCTATTATTAACACACTTTTTTTGTATTACTTTGTCGAATTAATATTTGATAAAATTTGTTAAATTCGAAGTAGCACTTTCTAAACATGATGTTTCAAGGAAAATATATCAGTCTGGTATCTACAGAAGAAGAAGAACAACAACAAAAAGAAGCTTCGATAGTTCATGCATTTCAATAACTTAAATATATTTTAAACACCATTTAATTGACTGCTAAAGCTAAGCCATTGTGAGCTATTACTCAAGTGCATAATTAGAGTAATAGCTTAATGCACACATTCTCTATTGAAAGATCACATTACAAGGAAGGAAATACGATAGAATATAACTAAAGAATAAATATAGTAATCATTACATAATTTGACTGTCCATTAATGTTTTATATATATCTATAACATTGAAACAAATATTTAATACTATTTATGATTTACTAAAAAAAAGTTCTAAGAGTAAATTAACTTTAAAATATTTTCTTTAACTTTAAGCTTGAGTTGGCAACAATGTGTCTAATTTAGAAAACTATTGTAAACATTCTATAGGGCTGAAAATATCCTAATGACAAAGAGTTATTCCCCTGCTTTAAATAGGTTTAGACCTACAGGGATGACCTGTTTGTCATTTGAATGAGCTTTATAGCCTGGGCCATTACACAATAACTAAAAAGCCTTAACTTGAGTGTTACTAAAAAGCTGTAGTCAAATTTAACTAGCATATTTACTAAATCTAGTATTTAAAAAAGTTCAAAATGATCAGTTATGTATTTAAAGAAACAAAACTATTAGATAAAAAAGTGCTACAAGAATGGAACCTTAAGCTTTCAATCCAATCATTAGCACTTAATAATTTAGGAAGCATCTTCAAAATTACATGGACAAGAAAGTTTTGAACTGTACTAAATAGACACCAGACCCACAGCCTCCAGGTTGAAATTGCTGTGCTCATTAGAAGAGCTTTTGTCCTTAGACACAGAGATCACTATGTGCAGTTCCAAGTGACATCACTACTAAGCAGGCATTTTTAAAAACAGCTAACTTTAAATATGGGGTTTCTAGAGAAATGACAAAAATTACCTTCTGGTGTCACTGAACAAGCTTTCACAAAGTTAGGTTCAGGTAACAACCCCACCCTCTTCCTATAAACCAACCCCTAAAATGAGCCTACAGAGTGCAAATTACAAATAAAACAGAGTGCAATGGACCTTCTTTTTTTTTTGTTCAAGCCAAATGTTTGCAAATTGTCTGGTTGTAAATATTCAAATATGTAAATTAGTTACTTGTTTGAAAAGATTTGTTCATTGAAAGTGGGTTAAAGGGTGATTTGGAGGAATGGGGATGGGGGTGGCGGCAGGATTGCTCATAACTGAACAATCGTGTTCAGACCGCCCTCCTTGAAACTTGCTCTCCAACTTTACAGTGAACAATTTGATAGTGAGTTGTTTCACTTGGAAGTACTGTTATCACTGAGGACTGCAACTAGCACTCCCCAGTACCTAAGGACCCAAGGACTCAACCTAGCTTAAAGAGTGCAGCAAAACTTCCATAAAGCTGCGTATTTATTTAATCATTTTATAAGCCCCTTAATACATTCTTCTAATTTATTTATATTTATTTTTAGACACTTGTCAAAAATTGTAAGTCTAAAAATTAACATTTAAACACAACACCACACACTACAGTGATTTTTGGAGCACATCAGGCCCTTTCGCCAAGAGAAAAGGATATAGTATCTTTTGCTCACTAAAAAGGGCCTACTATAAAGCCACATGGCTCACTCACTGACAATGTTTACGCACTTCCAGATGAGCTATAAACTTTAACTTTGCCAAACTTAAAGCTTTTAGCCAGTAACAAACGAGAAAACTCCAAAAAGTTAAAAATTTTAATCTTTAATCCCCGAAAAGAATTCAAAATGGCGGAGCAACTTTAAAGTCTGTGTAGACCTTTCTTTGGAGGTCTCTTATGGCTAAACAATAAGACCTATAAAAAAACAGCTCTGGAATTACATTAGTTTACATCCACTTGCAAAGAAAACGCACTGGGGGTTTGGGGCAATGAGCAAAATTAGTTGTGCTTATAAAATTGCAATGTGTTGTGCTTAAGATGTATTGGACTATATTTTTATGGTAAGGTAAATTTTTCATTCTATTCTGCTCTCAGAGATCTTTGAGTGAAGACCTGTTAATTTTATATTCATCAAAAAGATAAGAAATTCTAGCACATCAAGGTTTTTCTTGGAGCTTATAGTTCAAGCCTTGTTCCTTGATTTCGCAATCAGTGGCCTTCTACCTCTATAAATAGTTAATATATTACTATCCTAGCCTAGGTAGTTTTTAAACCAACCCCCTAGATGTATACATAGAAAATACTTTAGGGAAACCAATAATTTTAACAACAGTCCCTAACACGCCATAAAATTGTCCGTGTTTTGTTCATACTGGATTTTTTAAACTACAAGGTTTTTTTCAGTGCATAAGGAAATATCTTGAATTTTTACTTATTTCAGTTTAGCTGCATCTGAGCTAAATATCCAATTGAGCTTAAATATATTTATTTATATTTGCAGATATTGTTCAAATTGTGTATTTTAGATTAAAAAATTTAACTGACTTTAATACAGTGGTTTCCAACATTTTGTAATTTATGACCACAAATTTTCTCTCTGTGGCCATCGCGACCCTTTGATAACTTTAATGCATTTAAACCCTAGTTTTTTTTCACTGGGTATTATTACTATGAGCCCGGACTATCTACAGTTAACTACACCAGTGGGATAAGTAAAATTTAAAGAAAATGTATCTTTATTTACTTGTAGGGATAATAGGATAAACTACCCCTGGCCAACTTTACTTCCCCTTCACCAACAAACCAAACCAAAAGAGTGTAACATTAGCCCCGCATGTCCACTAATGTTTGTTTTAATTACTATAAATTGCTTATAATAATGATTATATGAGACTAATATGTAGTAAAAGAGTATCAACAAGCCCGGGGGAAGGGGATGATTTTATGTTATGCTAGCAGCATTACAAGTCTTCCACAGTAAACTAGTCAGAAAGAAGCTATCAGAATGGAATAGCCAAAAGTGACCTAAGCAGTAACTAGGTCATGTTTAGCACTTTAACAACTTATATTTTTACTAGAACTACACATCTTCCTATTATCATTAAAATCATTGAAAAATAAATATAAAGCTAGAACTTCTATATTGTGACCCCACGCAAAACACGCTGCGACCCCCAGGTTGGAAACCGCTGCTTTATTATAGCACACTTGGAAGTTATATTTAACCAGTTAGCTCCCCGAGATGAACTCGCTTGTCACTATAAACAAATTAGCTATTTGGCCATGTTTATTTAAAAACATTTTCAACTGTAAAATAATCAATAAATGTAATTTATCAATATTTTTACAGTATTTTGATACCAGTCTATTAATAACCTGCTTCATAACCTCATGTAAGTTGCCCTAAAATGTTAATACTGGTATGTCAATAAACTATTCAAAACATATTGTAATTTAGTGTGTGAGGGTGAAGGGGATTACCCTGACATTTTATTAAATAACTTATTTGTTTTAATTACTATAAATTGCTTATAATAATGATTATATGAGACTAATATGTAGTAAAAGAGTATCAACAAGCCCGGGGGAAGGGGATGATTTTATGTTATGCTAGCAGCATTACAAGTCTTCCACAGTAAACTAGTCAGAAAGAAGCTATCAGAATGGAATAGCCAAAAGTGACCTAAGCAGTAACTAGGTCATGTTTAGCACTTTAACAACTTATATTTTTACTAGAACTACACATCTTCCTATTATCATTAAAATCATTGAAAAATAAATATAAAGCTAGAACTTCTATATTGTGACCCCACGCAAAACACGCTGCGACCCCCAGGTTGGAAACCGCTGCTTTATTATAGCACACTTGGAAGTTATATTTAACCAGTTAGCTCCCCGAGATGAACTCGCTTGTCACTATAAACAAATTAGCTATTTGGCCATGTTTATTTAAAAACATTTTCAACTGTAAAATAATCAATAAATGTAATTTATCAATATTTTTACAGTATTTTGATACCAGTCTATTAATAACCTGCTTCATAACCTCATGTAAGTTGCCCTAAAATGTTAATACTGGTATGTCAATAAACTATTCAAAACATATTGTAATTTAGTGTGTGAGGGTGAAGGGGATTACCCTGACATTTTATTAAATAACTTATGAAAAATTTGAAATCAGCACTCTAAACATTCATATGCAAATTGAACACTAAATAACGAATTTAAAAATGCATCCCAAATTTGAAAACGTTAGTGGTGAAAAAAAAGCTTATTTTTTGTTTAATGTAGTCTACTTAATCAAATGAAAAATATAAGAGTTGTAACAATGTAACACAGCCCTATTACTCTTCTTCCTTCATTGTTGCTTTGAACCTATTTAGTGCTCACATGAAAGCCTATTTTAATATAAACAATGAAATAAGATGCATCAGTTCAATTCAAACTAGTATGGATACTTGCTAGAAAAACTATTGTGTATTTCAAAAGTCAAACATTAACACTAACCTCAATGTTCTCATTTCATTAGTCAAGCTCTTTCGATAAGAAAACAATAAAATGTTGTGTAACATTCACTGCAGTTATGCCTTCAAAACTTAATAAAGCCCTAATTAAGGCATTGGCTGTACAGCAAATGATAATTTTAATCATGAAACAGCGGCAGTCTAGCAGCCACATAAGTCACAACTAATAACACTAAACCATAAACAAAACATTGGCTGACGATGCTGCCACTTCAAACATTGCTGGCTGAGTGAAATTTTGGTACTGGGCAGCTCATGTTTCCTTACAAATAGTTTCCATACCGCATTCAGCATTCACTCACTGGCTGTTATCTCTGCCTACTGACAACGGCGCTACTTGATAAACTAAGCTTTCTACAATTTACAACAGAAGGAATCTCCTTTCAATGTTTGATGATGTTTGAAGTTGTAATTTTTTGTAGAGTAGAATTCAACAAATGAGAAATTTTTAATCTGTCTGTATAAGTCTGTGGTTAAGGACTTTCATAATAGAAAGTAATGTGGTACAAAATAAGCCTAGAATTTCCCAACTTCAGATCTCAACTCTCACAAAATTCCCAACTTTAAAGCTTCTAACCAACATTAGAGGGGTGGGGGGTGACAGCCCCGAACCTCCCCCCCCCCCCCCCTCCCTTGGCGTGACACCTCTGATCCTGATGAAAATTCCATTTTAGATCATCAGCATTCTATAATGGTAGCCATACAATAAAACTAATTAAAAATATTCAATTTATAGGCACTGAAGCTTCACAGTTTTAATATTTAAAATTATGTTGAGAAAAGCAAAAATTTGATCATGTTTGATCTCCAGTTGTGTCAATATGTACTATTAAAGATGAATTCCTTAAAATGGTCTAATCAAAGAAGTGATACATTTGTGATTACACATCTACCTCTTCAAGCCTTATTTAAAAACATAACAATGGACCAGCCAAAACGCTTTTTGAGCTATTTTAAATTCCATAGCAAATTATATTTTTCATTACCTTTTATTTATTTATTTATTTATTTATATATATTCACAGAAGATATAATGTAAGATTGTAAGGGAGAAATTATTCCTTACTAAAAATAAACTGAACAAAGAATAACATTTAAATAAAAGTCACAAAACTTTGACATAAAAACTGCTCATAAATTAAAATGTAATGATTTAAATAAAAATAATGGTGTCCATTTTGACCATCGCAACTTGCAAAGGAAGAAGTGTGAAATCACATAAAAGAACTGGCGAAGCAACAATCGAACCAATGGGTGGGGTGACACTACAAGCGGGATACACTATGAAAGAGGCGAGATAGACGAAACCGACCACCAAAGATAGCGTGAAAAATAGGAACGCAGCACAGTCAAATTGTCACCGAAGAAAAGTTTTTCACAAACACACTACGAAAATAAAAATTTTAATATATTTATAATATTGTACAAACCCAAATTAAAAATCATTTAAGTAAGAAAAGTATTTTATTTGCATAATTTGAAGGGGGTGGCGGGGAATCAGAACTTAACAAAAAATATACACGTGGCAATGTCCCAGTAAAAAAATGTATGCGTCTCCATTTAAAGTGAAGAGTGAGAAATCAAAAGATTTATTTAACATTTGTTGAAATGGAATTAAGTATTCCAACAAACGCATATGATTAATAAATAATGTAATGGGAATCTTCCAATACTCAAAGAAAAGATGTGGAAAAAAACTCTTCGTATTAATACAATGGAAATCACATGGTTTATTTAATAAATATGTAATATGAATGGTTTTTAATGTTGTTTTATTAGTTACTGTATGTAAGATAAAACTTAGATGAAATATATTCAAATGAATAATTAAATCAATATATTTTATAGAGGTACTTTTAACTCTTTTTTTTAAGCAAAACTAACTGGACACAAATTTTACTTATACATCAATCACATTTTTAATAGAAGAACTACAAGATTTTAATAATTGAAATTTAAAAAAAAATTAGTTCAGAAAGTCTTGGTAAAGATTAGCTTCACACAGACACAAATAAAGTAATAAAATGGGTGCTTTTCATTTATAAATGAATGCTGCAATAAAATCAACATATTTGAACAAATCTATCAAGTAAATAATGCGCTCCTCAACTGGGTGTGTCACACCATTTTATTCAACAAGTGGCTTTAATCAGTGCATTGTTAAACTAGACGCCAATTGACTAGAGCTATCTACGGTAATGAGCATATTTAACTAATATTCTGTAAATAGTGCGAGCATTCATAGATCCGAGATAAGTTGTGCCGTGAAAAAAATAAAAATAAATGGTAAGCACCCATAATCTCATACTCAAGTAGAAAGACAGCCTGAAGATTTTGTTAGTCAGCGACAGTTACACATGTCTGTAAGAACAAGGAAATTAATAGTGTGCTCATGATAGGCTTAAAAATATTTTTTATCAAAACTAAATAAACTATTTTTATGCACATATTAGGCTGTTAACAAAAATTCTATTATATCAGACTTTAAAAAAAATATAAGTAAAGCAATTTAAAGCTTGTCTAAGATAAAATTTTTACTCAAAAACATTTTAACTTGCTGCATCATCAACACACCATAGCAAAACTGGCAGCTTTAACTCATATCACCATAATCTACAATATATAATATTACTAAGCTGCTAGAGCGAAAATGTTCAAGAATCATTAAGAAAAACTCTTGGAAGAGTTAGAGTAATTTGATATATATTGACTATCTCTTATAGTTTTATACTCTGTACTTTAAATAAGAACAGTGAACACCAAATTTTCTACAATTATTTTATTATTATAGGCTATACATGTATTACGTATCACACTTGGGGAAGTGGGTGGAGGGGTCCATCGTAGTGTTACGCTGCATCACATGGGGGAGGGTTAGCATAACCTAGCAAAGTTTTAGTTTACAAAACAATAAAAATATCATGTATAAAATTAAGTTTTTTCACATTTAAAAAATTGTGCATTTTGTAAGAACAAATAAAACTGTGACTAGAAATTACAATCTTTATTTAAAATTTTATTTATTTTAAACTTATTAGATCCGATGTGAAAATAACTAGTCTACTAAAAAAACCTATTTGAAAATGACATGAGTAAAGGGTCCTTTTTTTAATAGTTGAAACTGGAAGCATTACGTAATTTGAGGGGGGAAGGGGAGCTGCCATGGCATTAAGGAGTGCGATGTGGGGGGAGGCAGGTCAAAAAAGGCCTAAAATTGTGTTACATAATACTTGTATGGCTCCTTACGTGTATGTTGTGTAGATTTGAATTTATATGGTAAAATTGTTTGAGAAGTTGAAATACTTTCCAACACAAAATCTCAAATTAGGCTGAATAATTTAGTAAAAATTATTTCCCTAGTTAAACCTTATGTTATAAAGATTTTAAACCTCTATTTATTAAAAGAGAAATAATTTTATAAAGTTGCCAGATTAAATCATGCTATTAGTACGCAACAAAACAGACAACAATAAATCAGCAACAGCAAAGAGAGACGTTTTAAGATGAATATGCAAAAGGTTACTAAAAGAGAAAACTCCAATTTTTATAGAAATCCTAATTTCCTCTTTGGAAAATGCTGCTGTAAAGATACAAGCAGAATTTCGCCTATGAAAAAACAACACTAAGCATCATTAGTACCACACACACAGCATTGCCTAAATAAACAAGCATCAGAACTGCGGAAATAAAAACAAAGGAAAGAACAGGTACATCTATACATATAATTACACATCAAACAAGTTCAATTATCTGCATCTTTAATTTAAAAAATAGAGCAAAATAATTGTTTTCTCAAATAAAATTGTTAAATTAACTACCTATAAGCATTTACTATCAAGCATATTTATCACCACGTTATTGAAATAAAAGTAGTTTTTTAAACTTTTAAACTTAAACTGATCAGGTTAAAAATATAATCACAACTGAGAGTTGTATCTTAAAATACAAAATAAAGGGTAACATTTAGTTACTAAAATAAATTATAGACTTCAAAACACTATTAAAATTAATAATCATTATGAAAATTAAAATGAGAGATATTTAAAACATTTTAAAATTCCGTCTGAATATTGAATATGCTTGATAAAGTTTTTATTTATGTAAATAAAGGATCGTCATTAAATGTAATTCAACTTAAATTTAAACAAAATGTTATCAAAAGTAATAGGGTTGAAACATATTTAAACACCCAACAAAAAGAGAAAGTTTTTGGATGTGTTTAAGATAGTGTGTTGTTTCAACAATTACTCAGGTGAATGTGTTTGTCACCCCTAATACTTTTAGCAATTATCCAGCCCAGTGCTCAATTCCAAACAACAAATTAGAAGTATATAAAGGAATCCCTCACACACACTTAGCTTCAAATAATGACTCGTATTCATTTTCAACTAAAAAACTATTGGGTAGAACAAATTTTCAAAGAGTAAAAGTATAATTAATGCATCATCATTAGCAATGAAAAAGGGAAAAGCTAAGTATCCTTAGTGTGTGATATTAAAGTTATTGAAGATTTTTTTTTAACATCAAATTTGATTTAAAATATTTTTTATGTCAGTAAATGTACTCAATTTGGTGTGTTGGAATTGGTAAAAATAGAAGAAAAAAAGATTATAGTACCAAAAAAGATGCACAGAACAAACATAAAAATTGGGTATGTGTAAGTATGCATTTTTCACTTCGAGTTGAGTTTAAATGAGTTTTTTTCAAGTTTGAGTAGTATAGAAAATATTTCATAGCATAAAAAATTCAATAGTATAGGAAATATTTCAAGTTGAATTTCTGTAAAACATCCATGCATAAACCATAAATAAGTACAAACATGATTTATTTTGAATTAAATTTTGACCGTGTAAAAATTTATAGCTACACAAATTCGAATTTTTAAATATAATTTAATATATTCATACAACTTTTTTTTAATTAGATGAAAGGAAATATTGAGAGAGACTATTTGCTCTGAAATTATATATCTTAAAATTGAATAAAATTAATCAAACCAAGGCATTAAAAAAAATTAAATATTCAAAGTCCTCAAATTTTTTGGGTTTTGTAAAAATCTTGGCAGTGGAGTTTGAGCAGCTTCTAAAACTAGACTCGAGCTCAAATTTTTTAATACAAACACACCCCTAATAAAAATGCATTAATTTGTTTCAAGACCTCTCCAAAATGTTTCATGATATCAGGTAATGTGTTTGTTGTGTCTGGAAAGGTAGTCCTTTTTTTTTTGTCTAAATATCAACTCAAACTTAGTGTTTTCAAATCCACCAATATTTCTATTACTTTTTCACTTTGATGTAACTTCTTTCTAGCTAAATGAGCTCAAAAAGTGAGAAGTAGTTTTCTTAAGCAATTTGAACAATGCCAACATTTGTGGATAGAGGGTGTCAGCTGGTCAGTATAAAAAAAACTATGTTAATATCAGTTTTCCAGAGGAGTTGCTACTTATTTATCCAAGTAATTCCTCAATGACCTGCCTAGGTTAAGTATGACAGCATTGCAGACACTCAGCTGCACAGAAATTTTTTGGAAGCACTGGGGATTGAACCCAGGCCCTCAGAATCTGTAGCCAGGAATTTTGACCAATAAGCCAGAGTGATTTGTAACTTATTCAAAAAATAGCCAACAATCCAAATCTACATTAATTTGATAAGCAGTTTTTATCTAGATAGTGTTGTAATAATACTTATCACCGCGTCTTACTACCCCATTCGGGTAATACGGAAGTAATAATTGCGCTAATGAGCTAGGAATTGGGAAGGTACAATAGAGAAGAAGTGAACCCACATTTGTGTGGAGGGCAAGTGGAAACCCATTTAGGAAAATCACCCCCAGTTCATCGGAGCAAGATTCGAACCTTGATCTCCCCGTCCACAGCAGTTTAGCTTAATACAAAACTAGCGCATAAGCTAACTACGCCACCAAGGCGGGTGATAAGCATTGTAGCTGTCCTTGATTAAGTATAACTATTTTAAGATCAAACCTTGAAAAGAGGATAGAAGGGCAAGGCCTACACACTTCCCAGAAAACCATAGGCCTCAAAGTTCACAGTTAACAACACTAAAAAAAACACAATTATGAAATTTTCAGGGCACACCAGTCCCCTTCTTCAGCAGAATTGCTGTAGTCTGAAAATTTCATAATTATTTGTTTTGTTGCGTTTTTAATTGTGAACTTCGAGGCCTACATTTTTTCTGGCAAATGTGAAGGCCTGCTCGTCTATTCTCTTATTCATTTTTAATTTAAAATATACATTTGGAGCCATTTTTTCTTGCAAAGTGATATTTTTTTTCCTTTATGGGTTTGTGTAATTAGTTTGATGACATATTATAGAGAAAGTTCTAATTTTGAGACTTATTTACAATGTGGATAATGTGTTGGTAAGTAAAGGGGAACTATTAATCTCTATAATTATTAAGTTGTGTGTGCGAATTTAAATTCATCTTTAAGTAAACAATTTTTACTATTTACAAGTAAAAATATATCTTGCAAACCCCTAGAAATTATTAAAAATGGGTAAGGATTTATGTCTGTTCCATGTGCATTAAAGATTAATCTTATTTTGGTAAACATCTTTTTATCTGCCCTATACCTTAAACTGGAATGAAATAAATTTGTTGAGTGGTAATAAGCAGCAGTGGAAGCTTCATCAAACAGTAATCTAATTAATGGCATTCATCAGACTCCAAACTTATTTTTACTCCATTACAAGTAAAAAATTAATCTCATCCCAGTTTATGGTAGTTCACATAATTTGACAACCATGAGATACTACCATGAAAAGTAGTGCAGCGGTTAGTACTCACCAAGCCGACCAATAGGAAGAAGACGAGAAATGTTCTGCCAAGGACGGTCTGACAGTAGACATCGCCGTACCCCACCGTAGACATAGTGACGATGAGGAAGTATACACACGTCCAGTAGGACAACTGTTGAGGGTTGGTGAAGTCCAAGGGATCCCCCGAGTTCTCCAGCTACTCGAGAAATGTAAATTTGATAAGTTGTTAGTTCAAATAAATGATTATTTTAAATAGAGCACTTGGTTAAATCATGGTTTAAGATACTTACCAAGTGATGTTGGAGTATAAATTGTTTCTATAAAACAGTAATAAACATAAAACACATTTTTAAATAAGATCTTTTACTAACACAGGTAGCTTATTTAGGTATTGGAATGGTTTTGATGAAGGATTTGATTCAACTAATTAAAAATGTTTGAGACACTTTGAACACAAGAGAAATAATAGTGGCTATGAAGTCGAGGATAGTGTTAAAAATAACCTTAAGACACTACCTGTGGTAGTAAAAGCTCATCTTGTATATGTTTAGTAATGATTTAGCCAAACAATGCCTGAATAAAATCACTAAAGTGAGCATTTCTTAAACAGTGCAACAGTTCTCAATTCAGACAGTGGGAATTGGCCCACCAATGGATTACCAAATCAAGATTACCATCAGTCTTTAATATATGACAGTTTCTTTCTTCTTAAATGATTAACACTTTCACTATATTATTATTATTAATATAATATTGTATTGTTACTAATAAAATATATAATTTCAACTTTAGTACTATTAACTTTTTTTTTAAATTAAATGTTAAATATTTATATTTATATTTATATTTATATTTATATATGATAGCCACAACCAAAGATTTGAGAATATTTTTTTTTTCTCCTACAACAGATGGCACAGTGTTTTAACAGTTTCTTTTTGAATTCAATATTGAGTAATTTAGTGTTTGTGTAAAGTGTGTTCCCGCTTCTCTTTTTGTTTGATAAAGGAAAAAATGACGAAATATTACTCAATTTGTGTGACTTTCTACTTTAGTGGATTGGATTCTTCCCAAATTTTTCCTCTTTTCCTAAGCGGTCTTTCTTCATTAAACTTACACTTATGGGTTAATTTTTATCAATTTCCATTGTAATGAAATTATTTAGCCAGTGAGACGCCTCATTACTAAACAGAGTGCAAAACTTTTTATCTTATGCTCTTAATAAATTCTTTTTTCCCCAATATGTTTTTTGCAAAATATTAAATGTGTGTTAGAATGATAGCTGTGGAAAATTCTGATTTTAATGGAAAGAAACCTTTTCGACAGTTAAAAGATGCACCGGTCCTTGAACAATTTTCACATATTTATACATTTTCATTTTGATCTTCAGCTGTTACTTTTGATAGGTCATTTCAATACCTTTAGAATAATACTAGCAAATTAAGTATCAATATTGATAACATAAAAACATTTTTATATTTTCTAAAATTCTTCCTTACAAAATCTTATAAATAGTCACTATAACACCGCAACAATAAATACCATTTTTTCAATGTCATCAAAATCGTCTTCATAATATTTTTTTTATTGTTCAGAATAATCAACAAAGTGGTTACTGATAACTTTATGGTATCTTTAACAAGTGTACATTGTTTTTTAAGGCCAGGTTAATGTCAATAAAGGCATGCAACCGAGTAAAAGGCAGCATGTCTGGTTTTAACTGACCAGGTGAATGATTCCGGCAGCGGTGAGCCACACGGAGATGAATATGGACACAAGCTGTGCCAGCCGGATGGAACTGGATGTTTTGAGGATGTTGAGGTATTGGAGGATGTCTGGAACAGTCATCAGGCGCAACGCTCGTAGAAACCTTAGACCTGCACAGAAAAATACATAAACCTTAATTAGATAAGGACAAGTATACTGAAAGATACCTAACAGTTGCTGTGCTTGTATGAATATTTCTGGTAAATGTTTGGTTTATGATAAATATATGATAAATAATTTTACACATTAAGTAAAATTGTGCATGTCTACATAATACATTTAATTTAGGGGTCTGTGAGCTCAAGTTTTTCACTTGGAGTCAAGCTCAAAAGAGTTTCTCATAAGCCTCCCAAGTATCAATTAAAGTTGAGTTGAGCTCCAATTCAATTCTTGGTACTATAATACAAACTTTTAAATCCAAATAGAAATAAAATAAATGTTAATTCTTTTTATTAAAATTTTTAGATGAAAATAAGTCTAAGTGAAAACAAATTGAAACATTATCTTATAAATTACAATAAGATTAATATTTTTACAATGAAAGTAACATGTGCCAACTCCACATTAAACAAATAACGTTCAGACAAAGAAATCATAGTAACCTATTTATTAGTTATTCATCACCAGACAAACAATATAGCATAGAAATACTACTCTACAACAAGCTCAAATTTGCCAAGCCTATAAAGTTATTGTGTTCAACCCTGAGCTTTTATTAAAGGTGACTCAAGTTTGAGTAATTGCAGACACCTACCAGTAATATACATTAATTATTAATAGCTTATCATTATTAAATACAAATATAATCTAAATCAAGTGTTTCTTAAATTTTTCCCAATATCGGACAAATTGATTATCATTAGCTGCACATAAAGACCAGCCATCTTAATAATATACAACTTATCTGTTCCCTTACTGAAGACAAAAATTCTATCAATATACATGTATCTTGCAGTAAAATACACTTTTATTATACTTTGTTTCTTGTGTATATTTCACATATATGATACTACTTTTAGTATTAAGTATTGTTGACTTAGTCTGACAATATTTTACTCTTTAGCTCTTTCATATAATATTTCTTTATTGTCATGGGTCTTTTCTGTGGGCCATCTGTGCCCCTTAAACCACAGTTTGAGAACCACTGGTCTAGATAAACAGATTTTTCTTAACCTCCTTCACCCTCACCCACTTTGAAATATATCTACAACATATATCTATATACATATATATTAAATTTACTATATTAAAATATTGTGTTCTATTTAAATTATCTTTCATTATACAGGAGAGTATCGGAAACTCAACCTAATGAGGACTGAGATGGTGTTGAATTATTGAAATGTTGAGTTTTACGAATAAACTTGCATGAGATGCCTGTTTACTATGTCATGTTTACTATGTCATGTTTACTATGTCATGTTTACTATGTCATGTTTACTATGTCATGTTTACCAAACAGAGATGAATCAAAGTACAATATTGAATATTATAGGTACAGTAACAGTAATATACGTATAGTAAAATATATTACATGTTAATATAATGGTGTATATACATAGTAGCCACATGACTTCTTTGGTGCTGACTGACAGCTCACATCTGACTTCTGACAGTCATAATATAGGTATATACCTAAATTTTGAATGTCAGAAGTTACAGCTGCTAAAAACATGTTTTTGCGGATCATCTGGTTCAGCGTAAGGATACGTAATTTGGTCTGGTAAATTTCTAAGTCTGTAAGTCAGCACCAAAGAAGCCATGGGACTACTGTACATGTAATATACATAAATACAGTACAGTACTGTACATATATTGTCTTGGTTTGAATATCACATTACTGAATTGGAAAACTAACAAACACAGCACTTGTAAAAATACCACAGCACAGCTGTCCACTCAGATTACACAAACAGAATGACCTTGGATTGTGATGAGTGGTGCCAACAACTGTGTAGACATGCACATGTTGAGTTACATAGAATGTCGAGTTTCTTAGACTACTGTATATTTACTTTGTGTGCAACTCACCTATCCATGTTCTATCCAAATAGATGGAAACAAACGAAGGTGGGATAGTGAAGTAGTCCACAAACGAGTACATCTCTAACATAAACCACAGTTTATCACTTGCTGCTATAAACTGAAACACAAAACATAGTTAATTACAAACTACACAATCAGTTCAGTAATATTTATAAGATAAAAGCACGTTCAGTTATCCTATAGTATACAATAACGATGCAATTAACAGCCTTAGACCTCATTTATAGTGCAAGCAGTTTGGTCGGTGGTTAGACGTTGAGGCTTGTTTAGCAAGAAGTGTTGCAGTATTCACAAAGCAAGAGGTATCAAGTCATATCAATGGCTGTCGCAGTCCAGTGTAAGCGTGTTGTTCCATCATGTCACTATCAAAACTTATCTAAGAAATTTATTTTACTAGAAAACATAGCTCTAACCCTTAATGATATAACTAGTGCTTTTAGATCTCTCTCAGTTCATGAATTTAATAAGTTAAAGATGTCTTCCCAAAGTCTTTTCAGTACTTCCACATTCTTGTGAAAGCATTACTAGGGTTCCACAACGCTCTTATTTAGAAGACGACACTTATAAGTTTTCCCCTATTCAATATTATAAATCAAATAAAACCACGTTATTGATAACCCAATGGTTGCCACCTCACTACAGAGTGATTTTATTTGATAAGTTCTGATTACCAAACCCTTCCTTCACCTCTGACAAGACATCTTGTGAACGTGTGGAATGCCAGGCCTCCACCGTGGTTTGAATTCCACGTTAAACTGTAGGTCCTCCATTTAATCTCACAATCATCCTACCATTACACATTAGCATAAGTTTGTATAACCCAAACGGGCAGTGAGACGTGGTGCTAATAATAATAATAATAATATTTGATAAGTTGAATCGCTTAGCAAGTTCCCAAGAAGCCTCAGTTGACAGAAACTCTCAAGCTGCTTCCAGTATTAACACAAATTATATTCCATGTGTTTGTTCGTGTTGCACTATCGCCAACCATTCCTCTATCCTCTAATCTCAAACTCCAATCTCCAACTACTTGCAATATAAATGAGGTCTTAAGGTAGAATGGAAAGGGGACGCAAGTTAAGCTCAGTATTTCTGGAGTTTTTAAATCAAAAACTTTTTTGACCAAATATTAATAAAATATTGATCCAATGGATGCATTTAGTTTAATTTTCTTCAATAATTCTTTAAGATTTAGCATGAGCATAGTGGCATTTGATGAGAAATCTTTCAAATAAAATGAAAAAACTTTTGTCAACCAAGGTCTCTGCCTTTTTAGTGGCACACTTACTTTTAAATCAAAACAAATATAATTCAGTTACTTATATTTTTTTTCCAACTGTTAACAATAAAAATTTAAAAATGAATAGGCCTACTTGAACAGCAATTCAGAAATTGTAGGCTATCATTGAATACAAGAATTTACTTTCTATGTATTAAAACAAAATTCCACCAAGAATAATTGCTACATTTTAGTATCACATGTATTTTAAATTTTAAAACATTGGCCAAGTGAAGTTAAAAAATAAAAAATTATCAAGGAATTTTTTCCATACATTCATTTGGTACCTTAATTTAAGCAATAAGAATAAACATTATTTTAAATTGCGATTTAATGTATGTAGTAGGTATGCTATTTTAAGTTTTTTAAGAAAATCTTTATTTCAAAAGTAGATTCAAGCCTAAATGATACCAGTAGACCTACCTAGAAAAATTTGACAATCTTAAACTCACATTGTGTGTGCAGGTAGTGTTTAAACTTGGAGAAAAATACCATTCTGACCACAAAATTCTAAAACCAGAAGTGAAATAATTTGGATGTTAAAAAAATGATCATAATATTAAATTTGCTAAAAGTATAGCATTTGTTTTAGCAACCACGTCTTACTACCTGTCCAAATTATATATGTACTAATTACGCTCATGAGTTAGAGATAAATAAGTGTGAATTTAGAAAAAGTGTACCAGTATTTGCATGAGAATAGTCTGGTAAACCACATACAGAAAACCACCTGACTGGGAGATTCAGACCCCGATCTCCCTGTCATTGGCAGTCTAGTCTATTGAGAGAGAAATGCCTTAAACCATATGGCCATCGAAGCAGGTCTTAGTAATAATTATTTTTTAAATGTGCTCAAAAATAAATAAGTTTTAACACTTTATAGAAAAAACAGTCTGAATATGATATGCCTACATAAAGTAAATGTAAGTCACCTTCCCCACGTAAAATCCACAAAATTTCCATGTATTCCATATTTACCATGAATGTGGACACCCTATACCAAAATCCTTCCTGCCAATAGAGTAACTAGCATAGACAAATGTAAAATAGATATTTTTTTATTTAATCTAAATGAAATAAAGAGAGTCAAATCAATACTTACTCGTATAAAAAAGTACACCATAAAAAATATATTGAAGGCTAAGTCTATCTGCTGGGTGACATTGTGGCTCCACTTCTGGCAACGCTCCACCTCCTCGCTGCAAAAGAAGAGAAAAACCATTAACAATAGGCCACAACACCACAAATACAGTACTGGTACATGATTAGGAAACTAAACGAGTCTGATATTTATAAAAGGGTATTTTTAGTACATAATTAAGTGGCTGGATGGCTTAGCTCTGCTCTGTCATAAAGCATTACCAGCACACACCAGTCTTATTGTTTGCAAGGTCACACATGTAGGATTTCCAAATAGGGAACCAGATTGGTGCCCTGAGAGATATTTCGGGAATTTAACCTTGTGGGAGGGAATTTTAGAGCATCTGAACAATTCTGAGATCAGGTTTTAATTCTCAAAAGTAAATGTTTGCAAAAACAAAAAATTTACAAAAAATAAAATTTATGTAGTTGTAACTGAACCCATTGAAAATAAACATTAAATTTTTCATAAGTTTAGTCAACAGAAGAAAATGAAAAGAAAGCTGTTTAAGGGGGAATGGGAGTAAATNTAACTGAACCCATTGAAAATAAACATTAAATTTTTCATAAGTTTAGTCAACAGAAGAAAATGAAAAGAAAGCTGTTTAAGGGGGAATGGGAGTAAATGGGGGGGGGGAGGGGAGATCCCCATTTGTCTTTAAAAAAAATCTATATAGTTTTTTAAAATATATAGAACAGTTTTTCTATGTAATGTCACTGGGATACAGCAAAACTTCAAATAGAGAGAATTCTGATGTACTTAAGTTTGATAAAAGTCCCACTGTATTTTTAAGAGTACACATAATAATATGGTGAATTTAATTATAACAATCATTAGATAAGTGTATGTAAGGCTTCTAGTTCTAATAAAATAAAAATGTAGGCCTACTCTCCTTAACCACATAATTCCATAAGAGTGAATATTTAAACAAATGGAAATGTCCCAACATTAAGGCCCACACCAAAATTTTGGTAGCCATTAGTATTTTAGTAGGCAGCAGTTGTTAATTATTATAAACTGACCCAACACAACAAAACCTAACTTAAAATGTAGCAACACAATTTTTTTTTTCTTCTAAAATATCTTTTCCTAAAATACCATATTCATGAATACCGGTACCATGTCACTGTTCCCTTTATTAATATTACTAATAGCTAACCAGGTTCAGTGGCTACATGGTCTAAGGTGCTACTCTTTTTGTAACCAACTGCCGATGAGGGGAATATTGTGGTTGAATCCAGTCTGGTGTAATGAGGGTGGTTTTCCATAGGGGCCTATATGATTTCCCACTCTCTTTCCATGAAAACGCAGCTAGGCCATACACTTCCTCTAAATACAATCACTAGCATAATTAGTAAACAAGTAGTTTATAACGTGAATGGGTAGTAAAACACTTGGTTAAAACTATGTATAAGCCTATCTCGAAAAATGTTAATGTTTTAAATTAATAGTATTACCATTTCCAACTTAATATACAGTAATTTTTATTTATTGATGCATGAAAAGTTGGATTTCATAAGCGTGAAATAATTTAATTACTATAAACTATGAGTTTTACAATAGACAGTTTTAGAACATAATAAATAGGCTTATATGGAGCAACAAGGGAGAAAGAATACTATCCATAATTAAGGCCCTTACGGCCGACACAGACTCCGTATCCGTAGGTCCGTGTGGTCCATAAGAAATCGATGCCGCAATATCAGATTGTTCTAGCCAATTGAGTCCTTATCTCTCGACACAGACTCCGTAGTCCGTACCGTACTCAATGTTCCTACTAGTGATGGGCAGAATCGGATGAATAGAATCGATTCATTCGATTATTCTGAATAATCGATTCATTCGATTCTTTCAAAATCATTCGAATTAAAAAATCATTCGAATGAAAACATAGCTGACTTGATGCGAGCTAGCCGATTCATTCTCATACCCCACCCTTGCCAGAAGTGCTGAGGAAAATCGACCTTATGATTATGAATGTTTCCAGGCTATCTCTATACAGGTCTTCATTTCTATTAGGTTCATTTTCAATAAATAGTCCCCATTGCTACACAATAATCGACCTTACGCATTCAAATGATTTTAAGGCTAATTTAATACAAAGTTTAAGTGGTTGTACAGTTTACAATCGAATAACAGCCAAAAATAATTCAAATGAAAATTACAAAATGATTCAATTATTTTGCTACATTACTACGTGGATTGTTATTTTTAATTTCCTTAAAATTCTACCTTCCTAATTAACTAATTTCATATAGCACGAATGGTTTGAGAGATAATAAATTTAAGTCAACATTTAAAAAAATTAAGTAGATTAGTATATACTTTTTATGTATTTAATAAAACATTGCCCGGCCGTAATATTCAGATCGTATTATTTATTTTATTCACTGAAATAATTTTACGATTGTAAGCTTATATATTTTTGTTATGTTTAGGAAATATTAAAGGGTAAATTATTTCGACTCATTTAAACACAAAGGGAAACGTATGTTCCTTATTTAATTTAATCGTACGCAAAAGTATTTATATTAAGTGCGAGCTACTTATTTGTGAAATGCGTTCACTTATTCACTATATAGTATTTTGTTGTGGCTGTACTTTGATCTTTGACACTGTCACAAGGAACTAAATGCAGTAATAGAAAAATGTTGATAAGCTGCAAAGCAAAGGAATGCGTGTTGGGATATCCGATAGCAGGTTAAAGAGAATAGCAGCACAAAGCAAAACGAGCAACTAGTAACTACTTTTAGAAGTAGTAAATATTCGATTATTACCAACTCTTTACTACTTCTCAAAATCATTCGAATGATTCTTTTGATTCACTCGATTATTTTTCAAAGAATCGAATGATTATTCGATTCTTAAAATCATTCGATTATGCCCATCACTAGTTCCTACTTCCTGGTCCACAAGAAATTCTACTAGCAATTACAGAGTAAATATTAGTAATCACGTGACCGTTTCAACCAATGAGATAGTAATAAATTTCGTCCAATCAAAAATTTCGAAAGAAAATCGGCTACAGCAAGGCCAAGCCAAGGAGTGATAGTCAGCAGTCAGCTGATCATAATATAAGAATTAAAGAAACCAAAAACAACTTTGTCGTAGAAAACTTCCAGTATATACTATAATGTAGGTTAACAACAAACATGTTTACAACTCGATTTTAACTATCAAACTTAAAATAAATAAATGCAATAGCATGCAAATGCACAACAGATGTACTAGTATTTTGGATTAAAACAAAACAAGCACTTTTAATCAATTTGATAATAGGGATGTTGAAGCTTCAAAAGCAAAGCCAACATTTCTGAGAACTGGTATTTCTCAGAAAACCTTTTCCTAGAAGCCGCTCTTCCCGGGGTGTTTTGATCTTTAGAAAAATGTTTCTGAAATAGCTCCACGTGTAGCCACCTTTTAATTTTGTATAATTATTTTGTTTCCATAGCGACGGATCCTCTTACTGCCATTCGTTCTTTTATTTCGATGCGAATCCACATATTTACCCGACTCTGATTGGTAGTCCGTATAAAGTTAAAGTTGGGTGACTTCTACGGAGTAAGGACTTACGGATAAGTACTCTACGGCCACGGATGTACGGATACGGAGTCTGTGTCGGGGCCTTAGTTCTTACTCGGTAGAAGTTGCCCAACTTTAACTTTCTACGGACTACCAATCACAGCCGAGTAAATAAATGCATGTACATTGAAATAAAATAACGAATGACCAGTGAGAGGATTCGTCGCTATGGAAACGTATACATAGCCTTAGCCCAACGAATAGGAAAATCATACAGGTGATTTAAAATGAAGATAATCACAAACTTTTAATGTCAATTAAAATAATAAAATTTATCATGCAGATAATCCCATATAAACCTAGGTTTAAGCTCTGATGGACAGTAAAAATATTCATACCTCTAATTAATATAACAACATAGATAAATTAATTGGAGTTAATGCCTTTTTCGTATTAATAATGACAACTACTTCAAATAGCTAAGAAATTAAAACACTATAAACTGTCTAAATTACTTTTTTTTTCCATGAAAAAGATTCTTTATACAATGGCTGTAAAAAGTGCTTTCAAATGTAGTACTTATTTCATCATTATTGGTATGCAATGTTTCGAAACCTTGGACGATCGCTTACAGTCATTTATTGTTTATTAGATGGTATATTCTGTGTTAATGATTCTGGAAAACTCCCGACACATAAAATAAACATAAAGCCTATCTGCCCATATTATACATTATGCTCGTTCTTGGTTTTGAAGCTTGACGTTTTCCAGGCTGTGATGGAAGGAACCATGGTTTATTATTTGAATAATTTTATATATTGTATATATATATATATATATATATATATTTGTTTCTTTACAGATCACAGTGATCATAAATAAAACACAAATCTAAAAATTACTACAACATGTTTCAATAATGAAATAACCCTGGCAGTGATATAAAGATCAATATCATTCAAATATGAGGCTAATTATTTCAAGAGACAATTTGTGAATGATCGTTGAAACTGGAATATCCTATGGACTGCAGAGGGTTTAGGTTTCTGTGATAATACAGCTGGAGTAGCCGCTGTGTATTGCGCGAAATGTGGAGGCGGGCATCACCCGTTCTTTTCAACTAAGCTACACTTCCCTACAAAGTTTTGATCTCGTGAGCCAACTTGGAATTTCAGTGCATATTTTTATGTCATACGGAAATCAAGTTATTCAGTAAAACGTTGCATATTTAAGTCTGAATAAG
Source organism: Timema shepardi (assembly GCA_902151425.1). NCBI lineage: Eukaryota > Metazoa > Arthropoda > Insecta > Phasmatodea > Timematidae > Timema > Timema shepardi. The sequence goes on along the minus strand of CABFVX010000101.1, from coordinate 233,346 downwards.
TTTTGTAGTCTTTAAGTATACACATCTGTAACTCGGATGATTTACTAATATTTATCGACTAATTAGTACCAATGAATTGAGTTTATTTTAAGAGAACTTCAAGCATATTTATATGGAGTATGCTTCTAACTACGGTAAAACTCAGCTTTATCAAATAGGTATGGTATTAGAGATATTAAATTTCAATTTTCAAATTTTTATTTCAAAATGTGTGGCCTAAAACTAGTTTCGGAAAATGTAAAAAATTAAGTTTCTTAGCCTCATAGCTCGTTAGTAAAAATACATTGATAGTGTGTAACATTTCATAGAAGAAAAGTCTTTTGAATGACGCGAAAAAAAAGTATGTACAAATGGCCTTAAGGCGAGTTCAACCTTATTTCTCTAATAGTTTAAAACCTGCCAACCATATTATATATTTTTATTTCGTTCACCCTATTTTTCATATGTGTATCAAAAGATAAAAATAAACATTTTCTTATGCCAAAAGGAAAATAACAAATGAAAATATTGTAAGATGCGCATCATTCACGACAGTATTCATTAGCAAACATTTAGTTAATCGTTTTTCGACAGTGAAAACTGCAATTTTGTTCGTACCAAGTAAAGATGGACAGCACTTTCAGTTCTAAATGTTCACAACAAAGTGTGCTAAGCTTTTGCCAATAAAGTTTGTTTGCATGTCTAGTGTGTTGTGAAGGGACTTTTCAAAACATTTAGTAAAATACATTTTTGATGCCCTTTTCTCCAAGATAATTGGACAAAGGGCAGGCACCTTAATACGGAAAAATGTAAAAATAGTTTAGTACTACAGGTCTGACCAACAAAGTAAATTATTGGCGCTAGTGTCGAGTTCCTTTCCGGGTAAGTTAGTTTGTGAGTAGTATTATTATTAGCACCGCGTCTTACTACCCGTTCGGGTTATACGCACTTACGCTACTGTGTAATGGTAGGGTGATTGTGAGAGGAAAGGAGGACCTACAGTTTAACGTGGAATCCGAACCACGGTGGAGGCCTGGCATTCCCCACATTCACAAGATGTCTTGTCAGAGGTGAAGGAAGGGTTTGGTAATCAGATAAATCTGTGCCGGGACCGAGGATTGAACCCCGGCCACCAGCACAGAAGTCTGACACATTATCCCTAGACCGCCAGGTCACCCTTGTAAGTAGTAGACCTAATTGATAAAACTTATATTTTGAGGGTACATGCTAAATTCTATAATTAATTAGCTATACCAGTTACGTGTCTTGAATAAATAATGCATTAGAGGGGAGACAAGCCAGCTGGAGAGATGAATATTGATGATAGTACTGGGTTTCCACAGTCTAGTCGCGCATGCGTGTGTGGACAGGTGTAGTTGACGGCCAGTGAATGATCGACTATTCTCGTCTACGATATTAACCGACACTACCCGAAGGAATTGCCAACTCTCTAATAGCAAGCGTATTCAAATGGATAGGGCTCCAGGATATTACTTCTGGCTTAGTATGCCGGGATCACGATCAACTTAGCTTTAACTTAACGTAACGTTCACTTATCGTAAAGAAACCAGTGGGCTATCACGAGTCACGTAACAGCTTTAGCCAAACATCAGCATTCGAGAGCAAAGATGTTGATATGTGATCTGTACTATATGTTAACAGTGTTATCTGTGGCTATATGTATTGTTTACTTTTGATATATTTAATTACATTGCAATAAAATATGTAGCATTCAAACTAGTTGTATCGAAGTTAAGTTTTTTTTTGCATTGTCTACTTTTACTATTTTAGGTTTATGTTATGCTCGGCTTCAAACATGATTTAAAAGTAAAATATAGCTTAAATAAAATATAAAGTAACGATACTTTCGAAACAGACCAAGTACTAAATAGCAGTGTTAACGTGGTTGGCTTGCTAGCTCACGTGATACACTTCACTTATAGTTAACGTAACGTGAAATATCTCTTAAGATAACGGCATTATGCCGGGATCACAATCAACTTAACGTTAACTTAAAGTTAATTTAAAGTAACTTATATAAAGGATATCCTCGTGTGTTTAAATGGAAGCGATCATGATGCAGTTAACTTAACGTAAGAGATATGCTGGGAGGTCTTACTTTAAGTGAACGTTACTGCCTTGAAGGGTATCACGTCATCTAGCCAAGCAATCATTATGCGAGTGACGTCTACAGGGCTATTTAATTTGTTGATTTTAAGACCAAGGTCTATTTTTTAGCTTTTTTTCTTGTGATCGGACATTTAATAAGCGCTATTATCGTATAATTATAGAACGTTAAAGAACAGACTTAAATCAAATATTGTAAAGAAGTGTAATAAATAAAAAATATAACTTTTTTTTCAGTATTATAGATAAATGTGTGTATTATTATTTATCTCTATCTATATAATTGTGTTTTTGTTGGGCACCACCCCTAGTATATAGGGGAAAAATAATAATTAAAAGAAAGAAAAACAATGTACCTCGGCTAATTCAGTCAGTGGCACTATGGCCCAGTTTCATAGTCAAATTTAGTACGCCTCAAGTGCGGCGGTACCCTAAGTTCATGACAACACCTACCTAAACCAGAATGGAATGGGCCAGTTTCCTATGCGAGAACGGCCCATTCCAATCGAGTTGAGGTAGGTGTCGACATGAACTTAGTGTAGCGCCGCACTTGAGGCGTACTAAATTTGACTATGAAACTGGCCCTATGACTCAAACTCGAGACCAGTGGGTAAACTTAAAACTAAAAAACCTGAACCATTTAGATAAAAATGGATTGTTGAAGTAAAATGTAATTTAGGCTACAAATAAAAATAAATGTATAAAATAACAATTGTTGGCACTTTGGTGGATTTATTGTTGTTTCCCTTTTTACCAAATCCAACTCCTACCTATTGAATTCTGGTTAATTCTAATTTAACAAAGTATAGAACAGTATTGTTGAAACCAAAAAAGAATAGAAAAAAATATACAGCCAATAAAATTAATAATTAGACATAAAATAAAATGTTAATTAATTCTCTGCATTAGTATGTCTTTCTGAAGGTAAATGAGTTCTGATTTTTATAGGAGAAAGAAAAGAAAAATGATAGCAATAATTGAAAGTTGAAGAATTGGTTTGACCTCACCCATGAATAATTAGTCCATATTGAAACACCATCTTCATAAATTGGTTTCACTTCAAATTCTTCCATAATTTAAACGAACATAAATAGTATAGTTCTTGCACACACACTTAGCTTTCCATTTTTGCTACTTTTACTTTAAATCACAACCTTACATTCACTTTAATATAATTTGAATTGAGAGCTCCACAGATTTGTCTCCATGTTGGACCAACACCCGAAGAAAAAAGCCCTCTCTCCTATTCAAAAACCTTCCAATCTTAAATTTAAAAATGTTCTGTTCTTACTTCCAAGTCCAAAGAGAAAACAAATATGTATAAAAAAACACAAAAGATTAAATGTTGGCTATGGACTAGGGAGAAAATCAAATGAAATGCAGGTTTAATATAAATATTGAAATATATCCAAATGAATGTGAACAAAGATTTAAAAGAATTAAATGTATATTTCCTTCTGTCAAAATTAAACAGCCCGCTCGTTTTTCTTCCTTTCTTCTTCTACAACCACGAAACTAGCTACTCACTTGTTTGATAGAACTGCGCATGCGCTAAAACAAACATTGTCGACGTTGAAAATGAATACAAGAGTCAAACACACTTCTTAAAAGGATAATTAATATGTTTAATAGAAGGTAAGTGTTCTTCCTTAAATCAAAATTCCTTATTTAAATTATTTAAAACAATGTTTTCGTTGTTCCTTCCGTCCTTTTATTTTATTTAATAGATGTAAATAGTATCATTAGTCAGGCCAGCAACCAGCTGGCGAACTTTGAAGATTTCACACGAAAATAAATTGGAAATTGTTCACAAAAAGTAGAAAACATCGGGAAATACAAGGTAGGGTGGCAAATTACGTCACAGAAGTTAAAACCATAAAGTTTTTATTATATAAAATGGTATAATGCATTGCTTTCAAAAAATATCCTTGTTATTGAAATCTAAATCAACATACTCATGGTTTTTTAAGTATTAAAATCTGCTAAAAAAGTTTAATGATAAAACATTCAAAGATCATAAACACTAATACAAATAGTACAAATCACAGATCTGGAGATGTTTGGTTTGAGTTGTTACGTTAAGTTACGTGGATCGTGATCACACATTTGTTTTATTAAGTTAAGTTAACTTTAAGTGAACGCTACATAAGTTAAGTTGATTGTGATACTGGCATAAGTAAACGTTAAGTTAACCACATCGTGATGGCTTCCATTTAAAAACACGAGGAGAAACTTTACGTTAAGTTAGGTTAAGTGAAATTTAAGTTAACGTTAAGTTGATCGTGATCCCGGCATTTCCCAATATTGGAGCATGTGATTGCAGACTAAAGTAGTCCCATGGCTTCTTTGGTGCTAACTGACAGCTCACAGCTGACTTCTGACAGTCAACATTTAGGTATAATACCTAAATTTTGACCAGTAGAAGTACCAGCTGCTAAACACATGTTTTTGCAGATTATTTGGTTCGGCGTAGTGATGCATAATTTGGTCTGATAACTTTTCTTTAGCTGTCAGCTGTGAGCTGTCAGTCAGCACCAAAGAAGCCATGGGGATACTGTACATGTGGTGAAATTTTAGCTACCTACAAGTCGTATCTAATCGAATTCAATTTCCTATTACAGTATTACCAAAAATAGTTCATCTATGATTCAGCTTAGTTTTTGTTTATGAAATAATTTCGGACCATTTGTTGTAAGATCGACAATTTCCGAGGTGTGGAATCTTAAGGAAATGTATGTTCGAAAGAAAAAGAATCTCAATCCGTAAAGCGGTCGTGCTAAATAATAGCAAATCTGAAAGAGTCACGAGACCGCTCCATCCCACATTGGAATAATCTCGAAAGATCTCTGGGATAGACCCGCCGCCCGCAGGTAAGGGAAGTGTATTAACATTCCCTAGTACATTAAAGAGCGGCACTGTAAATAAACGTTCGGGAATCCAGATTGGACAACAACCTCTACAAGGCCAACCCACTTCATTCCAGTGAATTTTAAACGATGTATATTCTCTATTATAGATAGATCTATCAACCGCCCAAGTTCCGGCAGGGACTGCACCGAGAATTTGCGGTAATTCTGCACATACTTTAAATTAGAAGAAAATCTAAAAATTTCATACCTTCACCAAAGCCCAGATTTAAATAAGGGGGGAGAAGGAGGGCAAGGGCCAACGCCCCAGAGCCTCCACAGACAGTGTTGTAATTAAAACAAGTATTTATAGCTTTTAGCAATTTATTTTGTAAAGAAAAAATGACAATTTCAAAACGTTGAAAAGAAAAATATTCGTTTAATATTGGGACCTCCAATTTTTTACAGCCCCTGGGGAAATCCGGACCAGTTTTCACTCGTTACTAACCACAGATGATACTTCCAGCACGGTGGTCCTTAGTTCGTATCAAATTCATGCAAAGTGTTCTCCACCGCTACCACCGAGTCAAACTAACCAGCCATACGAATCCCGAGCCTTTTCAGATATCTGAAGATGCTACATGCATAGCTGGTAAAGAACTCCCACTATGTTATTGGGACTGGCAGCTAAGATTATGTTAATTTACCGGGATACATCTATTTTACTTGGCGTCTTGTTCCCTTTACGGGAAACACACGTTATTATAATGGGGTATAGATGATAGGATATAATTTTGAGGAAACTTACCCGCATTTGCATGAATGTCATTTAGATTATTTTTGATTAAATATACCTATCCGGGAATTGGACGGTGACCTTCCCATTATCGGTAAGGTGGTAACCCAGACTAGATAAGTTTACTAATGGGTTCATATACCCACCAATGCGCGTCTAGAGATAAATGATTTATCTAGTATTATTATTAGAAATTATATATTACCCTGTTCTCTGCCTCCTCCTCGAACTCCCAGAATTTTCTTCTTCCCATCAGGTCATCTAATATTTGAATCCTACTCTCTTCTAATCTCCCTTTTCCCTCAACCTTGCCTTCTACGACATTGTGAGGAAGACATTCCTTCCTAAGGGTGTGTCCGATCCAGTTTGCTTTGTTCTGAAGAATCACATCCAAAATTGTTCTCTTCTCACCCACTCGTCTTGAGGACTTCATTTGTCACCCTTTCTGTCCACCTGATCTCCTCGAGTCTTGTAGCCAACTATTTGGACCACCAGGTCCTGGGTACATCGCATCTGATCCTCGCGAATCGCCACAGCAAAGTGACGTATCTCCACTTAGTCAAATGCAGGGATCACACAAGCAAGACACACTCAATGCTAACGTGCTTTCCTGAACTTTATTCTTGTCGTGTTGTACAAATCAACCCTTTGTTATCAACTCCGCACGGCCACCAATAGGTCTCGTCCACGAGGCTAATTGGGCGAGACTAACGACCCACTCTCTGGACGTCCGCTCCCTAGTCTTATTACAAGTGACCTCTTAGTTCAACTCTCTTACTGTGATTGGCCCACATTTTTTGTTGGATCATAATCATCAGGTGTAGTACTTCTTGGCAGGTCCAGCTATGATACTTTTAAGTCTCTCAATCCAGAGCTAATCTCTTAGTTTACGTATCATCATCAAACCTAGATTGATTCCAGAACATGGTATCGCCTCCTTCCTCTTTCTCTTTTGCCGTTAATCAGTCCTTCAATTGAAGTCTTCAGCAGGCATTACTTTCTCATTGGGGATAGATGATTAGGTTTGTATGCTTATTTCTCTATATGCTACAGATCGGTTCCGCAGAGGGAGCCGGTCTACATTTACGTCCCGAACTGCACATGTAAATTATGTTATGGTGTTGTCCTTATCACGTCGTATCCATCAACTGCCCCTATTCCCAAACCGTTGTGGTCACATGTGCAACCAAGCCGCATGTTGAGGGGCAATTAACCGGGAGTCTGGGTACAGTGGTATATCGTTCTCACAGGCGGGTCCACTGGCAGCCCGTGGCGACATTATAACGGCCAACTGAATCAATACAACGGTAGTTTGGTGGCTCGTTAGGTGACGGTCATTACCGGGGGAGGATCAGAAAGACTCACCCCACTCGACAACCCTAATCATATAGCCCTCCCTTCTTCCAGCACATCACCTCTTCTTGTTGGGTAGTTATATCATGTCAACAGGGCTCTCAGATTACGTCAACATGACGGCTAACTACCGGTATAATTGGCCGCAAGGATAGTGTGGCGGACTCTTGTCCCAATACGTCATTCGTCAGTGTGTGTGTGTGGGGGGGGGGG